>PVJH01018402.1:0-45295 GCA_004026705.1 Nesogale talazaci | reverse complement strand
TAAAAATCATGAGTTCTGTCTTCTAAAAGATAGTCTTCTTAGCATCAGTGGGAAAGGCTTCACAAAAATTCCTTTATACAGAATTAGCTAGCATAAAATCAAGGAATCAAACCTCAGTAAGCAGTATGAGTGGTCTCAATGTTGGAAAGCTGACTTCAGGGGCCACAAGTGAGGCCACTGCAGTGTGAGGGAAAAGAATGTACTGACATTTTGCTCATATCAAATGAGAAGGTGAGTGGTTATCTCTCCATTGAATTATTTGATGGGAAAGCCCGTCGGATGTGATGGAAGAAACAATCAGGTTTGTGAATGTTGTCAGCTTATGAGAGGTGGAGAAGAACTCGGCTGTAGAAATGTATGGAAACTTGTTTATTTCTAGGCAGACTAAGTCATGGAAACTAGTTAGAATGATGGGATTTACTGAGCTGATTTCTTACATAAACTGTGTGTTTACACACACAAACACACCAAGACCAAATTTCCTGGACCCTGGAAACTCATAAGATTGTACTTCATTGCTGATGGGAGACTTGTGAACACACTTACTTTAAAACTTCAGAGAAAAAAAGTCAAGAACTATCTATGTGGTTAATAGCGTGTGGACATTCCCCTCCACACAGCACAGGTCACTGGATGTTGCTATTATTGTTTGATGCTGTTGAGTTGGTTTGGACTCAGAGACCCCATGGACAGCAGAGTGAAACACTGCCCAGGCCTGCGCCATCCTGACGTGGTTCTCATGGTGGGGGCCCATGGTTGCAGCCACCCTGTCAGTCCATCTCCTTGAGAGCCTCCCACAATCTCACTGTCCCTCTACTTTACCAAGTATGATGTCCTTCTCCAGGGACCGGTCTCTCCTGGGAACATGTCCAAGGAGGTGAGATGAAGTCTGGCCATCCTCGCCAGTCAAGGGCATCTGGCTGTGCTTCTTCCAAGGCAGACGTGTTGCTGCTTTTGGCAGCCCGTGATACTTTCATTATTCTTCTCCAGCACCATGATTGAAATGCAGTGTTTTCTCCTTCAGCCTTCCTTATGCCATAGCTAACTTTCACATCCAGAGGAAGTGATTGACAATACCATGGCCTGGGTGACGCGCGCGCTCTTCCATCCTCAAAGTAATATTCTTACTTGGCAGCACCTTAAAGCTGTCTCGTGCAGCAGGCTTACCCACTGCAACGACTTCTCTCTCGTTTGTTGCGCTGTGTGTGACTGTGCTGTTGGAAGCTGTGACACCAATAGTTGTTATACCAGCAGGGTCACCCAAAGTGAACAGGTTTCAGCAGAGCTTCCAGACTAAGAACAGACCAAGAATCTACTTCTGAAGAACTGGCCACTGAAGTTCTACGAGTCAGTACCTAGATACTGCACGCATCTTCCACAGCCAAACTGCTCTGAGCTCCCCAGAGCCACAAACCCTGACGTACTAGGTAGCTGTCTGTTGCATCTGAAGCCCCACTGGCACATCGGTTTCGATCCCATGGAACCCTGCTCTAGATTGTCGTTGTCTTTCGGAGCCTCCAGCTGTATGTGAACCGCCAGCGGTCCTCCTTCAGTATACCTTAATTTCAAGAGGATGCGCTTGACTTGACTTCCCATCCTCTCCACCAAGATGAAAAATGTCTGGAATTTGAACCGAGCAAATGATCCACAGGTGTCATCACACCTTGGAAAATGTCTGCCTCCATTAATTTCGATACAAACTGGAAATTAGGAAATAGAATATACCCTCACCAATAGCCTTTGAAATCTGATGCTGGAATGGAGTTGGTTCTTTAGTAAGCATATTACACAATTAAAAAAATTAAATATTTTTATTGAGGGCTCTTACATCTCTCTCTCTTTTTTTAGCTCTTACATCTCTTATCAAAATCCATTGAGTCAAGCACATTTGTACATATGCTACCATCGTCATTTTCAAAGCATTTTCTTTCTGCTTGAGCCCTTGGTATCAGCTCATTTTTTTTGGGGGTGCATCACTGCTCTCTGCTGGTCGTGGGAGCTACCCAGCCCCGCTCCTGGAGAGCCGCTGCTGGATTTGAACCGCCAAGCCTGTGGGCCACAGTCCCGCACTCAACCACTATGTCACCGGGGCTCAGCCCCTCAGCTCCTCATTTTAATTCCCTCCTTTCCCTCCCTCCTCATAAGCCCTTGATAAATTATATATTATTATTTTTATATCTTACATTGCCCTCTGTTGCCCGTCATCCACTTTTCTATTGTTTTTCCCTCTGGGAAGGGGTTATATGTTGATCCATGTGCTCATTTTCCCCCTTCCTCCCCCCACCCTTCCTTTATCCTCCTGGTATCTCTATTCTCACCTTCCAGACACAATCTCAGAAGATAAAATAGGTGCTCAAGCAAATGTGGTGAAGAAAGCTGATGGTATCTGGCTATCAAAAGATAAAACAATGGAATCTTAAAGGCTTGAAAATAAGCAAGTGGCCATCTCGCAAGGAAGCAACAACCCTCACATGGAGGAAGCACACCAGCTTGTGTGATCATGAGGAATTGATGGGATCAGGTATCAGGTATCTAAATCCCAGAACAAAACCATACCCAATATGAATGGGGTGTGTGTGTGTGTGGAGTGGAGTCCCAATGCCCAGCTGTAGACAATTGGCCATCCCCTCACACGAGGGTCACGAGGAAAAGATGAACCAGTCAAGTGCTGTGTAGTACCGATGAAACACACAGCTTTCCTCTAGTTCTTTTAAATTTATTTTTAATTAATTTATTTTTTTAGGCATCACTGCCCACAGGTGGTGGGAGTAGGAGGCCCAGCCTTTGCTCCTGGGAGCTGGAATTGAACCTCCGTTCCAGTGGGCCGCAGTCCCGCGCACAACCACTACGCCACCGGGGCTCAGCCCTTTCCCTCTAGTTCTTTAATGCTTCCTTTCCTCCCACTATCATGACCCTAGTTCTACATGCCCATTGCTACAGATAAGAGCCCACAACACAGGGAATCTAGGAGAAGTAAACTCCACAGGGCCAACAATGAGAGTAAGTGTTTTTTTTTTTGGGGGGGGGCATCATTGCTCTCCGGCGGTAGGAGTAGGAGGCCCAGCCCCACTGCTGGAATTGAACCTCCATCCCAGTGGGCTGCAGTCCCGCGCACAACCACTACGCCACCGGGGCTCAGCCCGAGTAAGTGATTTTAAAAGTAAAGTGATTTTAAAGCATATTTTAAGACCCCCATGCTATGCACGCTGAACAAGTTGAGATGTAGTTCTCATAAGTTACAAGATTATATTTAGGAGGGTGGTTCATGAACCTCAATTTGCATAATTCCAATGTGTATTAATGTTTGAGAAGCATTGGCCTAATCAGGACTGCCTCTCGGTCTGTGTATAGGTTCTTGTGGGAGCACAAGTGTTGCAGAATCCCTGTCCTCTGCCGTTTTGTCCACACTTGGTTATGATACACACAGGTGCATGTCTTCATACTGCGGATGAGGCACTGCTGCACATCCTTCTGTTTTTGGCCAAGATCCATCTGACATAAGAATGAATATCCTTTGTTTACTTCATTTTCTGAATCCAGCTTGAATTCCTGGCAGGTTCCTGTTTTTGTCTGGCTGCAGCCATTTTTATATTATCTTCAGCAAGTTTTGTTTCCAAATGATAAATCTGTCACCTGATAATGTCCCACCCTTATTTAAGATCAGAATATCAATCTCTTCAGGTGGGTTAACCTTCCACCTCTCTCACCTTAGATAAGTGGGTGCATCGAGTGGTATTCATTCATTGAAGTCTTTAATTGGTATTCCATCATTTCCTAGGAAACCACCACCCTTTGTTTAACCTATGTCTTCATTGCAACTTGGACTTCTTCCTACCATCATATGTTCCTGGTCATATGCCGCCTCCTGGCATAACTGACTGCCTGCTAATTCTTTTCGGTACAGTGATCCTGTGTATTCCTTCCACCTTCTGTAGATGCTTTCCACATCATTTTTTTTTCTACCCCAAACAATCCTTCCATGGTGGAGCTTGACACTTGGATTTTTTTCATCTAACCTTTTAACGTGGGAATGCTGGGTGTGGTTTTCTCTTTCGATTTTCCAACTCCAGGTCTTTATACATTCCATTGTAATTATCTTGACTCTTCAAGTCTCTTATTGAAATCTCCATCAGGCTCTTCTATTTCATGTTTTTTTCTATTTGCCCTAGCACTCTACATTTAGCAGCAAGTTTTGTTTGAGCCTCCTCTGATATGTATTTTAGTACTTTCTTTTCGTTCCGCGTTTTACCAAAAGAGCAAAAATTCTAAATATTCAAAGGAGAGAAAAGAGAGATCACACCTGATAAGCCTGTATGAGGAATAGTTTTGTTGACATTCTGTGATTGGTACAGTAAAATGGGGAACTGGAGGTATTTCAGAGAAGAGTCACCAAGGTAAGCATGGTGGCTATGTGAGTGTTAGAAGCAGCCTAGTGTAGTGATTGCCTAATGAGGCTTAAGTAAAGTAGATGTGGAGTGTAAGGCTTGAAAAGTAAGTTCCATCCACTGGGGATTCTTAGGCAATAAGATAAGGGATTTGGATTGCATTATTTGGACAATTAAAAACTCGACATTTTCAGGAGTTTCCCGAACAACCTTTGGAAAATTTATCTGGGAAAGGGCTTTGAAGGGATGGAAGCTGGGAGGAAACAGAGATAGGGAGACACCACCAGGAAGCATTTGCAGCTGTGGCCCTGGGAGTAGGAGAGAGGGACCAGAGGAGAGATTCACCAGGTATTTAAACTCTGCTGGTGGCAGCAGGAAGGGAGAGAAGGGCAAGAATGTGAGAGACACCTGAGAAGTTGAATCTATAGGATTTAGGAGCTGAGAATCGTGAGACAGCACAAATTAATCCTGGATGAACTGGAGACTAGTGATACTGTGAATAGAAATTATAAGGTCAGGGTGGGTGGGTGGGGCTTGTTAATTTGAGGCAACACTAGTTAGGAAACGGGAAGTGGAAATGTGCAGGGGGAAACGTGAGTCGAGAGCCAAGAAGTTATCGACTGAAACCATAGCAGGGGAGGGAGGAATCCTTCGAAAGAGGGCATGCCAGGGAATATAGAAATGGAGCCATCCTCAGTGAGGGGTGAGAGGAGGAGAAAGAATGCACAAGGACGCTAGAGGAAGATCGAGGGAACCACTGCAGCAGGAAACGTCAGAAAAGGCTTTAAACATGAAGCCGATGGCATTAAATCATACAGTGACACCCCCTAGGATCAGGCATGAGAAAAGGCAGGTCAGAGACTGCTGGTGACTCAGTGGTCACTCCTTGGGCTCTAGTTCTGCTGGAGAAAGATGAGGCTTTCTGCTCCGGACAGTGAAGAGTTACCGTCTTAGACCACAGGGCCGGTTCTACCCTGTCCTACAAAGTCACCAGGAGTCAGACTCCATTAGATGGCCGTGAGTTTGGGTTGGTTGGCTGTCTGTGGGGAGCAGTGGGGAGTACAGCTTGAGCGAGTACTTAAGTTGTGAAGGTGGGGGTGGGGTGGGGGGGTGGGTGTTCATCAACGAAAAGAGGAGTAGTGGACTTGGCTTGAAGGATTTACAGGATGGATCAGAATTGTTGTTTCAAATGGGATGGCTAGAGTTTATTTGAATACAGAGAAATAGGGATTGAGTAGTTGGGACAGGAGGCTGACATAATCATGCTGGGGTCAGTTAAGGATCCCAGGCTCGATCGCAGATCCTGGACAGGAGACGATGTTACCAAGTACCAAGCGGACCATTTATTTCTCTTTCAGAGATCGTCTCAGAGAGAGTCTCCCCCTGCTTGGAAGGATGTCCCAGCTGGTAAGGGAGAGGAGAGGTGCACAATAAGTGTAGAGAGAAGGGCTGTGTACCACTCCGACCGTCCTCTCCCTGTAACCCCAAAGATGATTTTTCACCTCTTCTAGCCCAAGCCTAAAGTTTCCTTTTTTAAAAAACATAATCATTTTATTGGGGGGCTCTTGCAAATCTTATAATAATCCATCATTCAATTGTATTAAGCACACTTGTACATATGTTGCTATCAACGTTTCCAAAACATTTTCTTTCTACTTGAACCCTTGGTATCAGCTCCTTTCCCCCCCCGCCTTTCTCCCTCCCAGTGAATGGTGTACTATTGTGGCTATTTTGTGTCTTCCGCTGACCATTGTCCGTTGACCCCCATTTCTGTTATTCTTCCCCCCGGGGGTGGGGTGGGCTCTATATCCAACCTTGTGATGACTCCCCCTTCCAACCCCTTGCCCCAAAGTTTCCTTCTGAGCCACATATGCTATGGGGGTGACGCACTGTCCTAGGAACTTCCCCGGGTTCACCAGGGGATGGTGAGGGCTGAACGAGGAGCGGCAGCCCCAGAGTACCCAGAACCTCTAGGACTGCAAGTGGACGGTCCCCGGGGGTCAGAGGGAGCCGGCCCGCTGTGATCTCAGGGTCAATCGTGTGCAGTACAGGTCAAGAGAAAGGCCAATCACCAGCACTATAGTGAGCTCCAAAAGGAGGTGTTGTTGTTGTTGTTGTTTCTTTTGCTAGAAGAAAGAAAAATAATGAGGGCACGGGAAGGAATGAGTACAGCTGGCAAGTAAGAGCAAGGCAACGTGAACTGGAAAAAACAAGGTCTTTTGGAATGAAATACCCTGATAGGTGAAATAGACAAGGGGCAACCAGCTCTTCAAATGGGACTGCCATTCTTCAAATGGGAGGCATCCAGGCCCCTTCAGGGTGGTAGGAGGCAGCCAAGCGGAAGCAATTTCGCATAAGGCTGCCTTCAAATGCCACAGTCCTCATGGAACCTGGGAAGCTTGTGTTTTGAGTTTGCACTCCAGGCGTCTTCGCACAGAAGGACCTCCTGGCTTGGCTTTGTGCCTGGATGATTGGAACGAGAGAGAAGCTGGTGGCTGGAGTGGAGACTGGGGGCCTGTGTGGAGGTGGGAGCGAACAGGCAGCAGAAGAGCTGGCTCTCAACACTAGACGCCTTTGGGGGGTGTCGAGATGACAGGGTGAGTCGATTGTTAACCAGGCGGGTGGGAACTCAATCCGAGCACCTTAGCACCCCACCCTCCATCATGGGTGGTGAGCTAAGACCAAAGCAGCTTCCCCTGGCATCCTCATGATGGGAGGTCACACCCGGTTTCTTTCTGCTCAGCCTAGCTAGCCAGTGTCAGGGACAAGTACAGAGATGGGAGGGGGATGAAGGAGGAGTGGAAGGGCATTCATCCCCCACTCCGGTTAAATGCTGAGTAAAGGATGCCTGACTTTTCTGAGTGTACTTTTTTTATCAGCAGCATGTCATGAAGTGAACTGGTATCAGTTCTGAGCTGTAAACCCAAGATAGGGGCAGGCGGAGCTTAGATACCTGAAAGCCAAATCCCTTCCATTTACAGGTGAGAAACTGAGACTAGCCAGGGTCAGCTCCTTGCTTAGGAATTTGCGGTTACTTAGTAACTGATTGAAGAGTAGAACCCAGGTCTCACTGAAAACCCTTGGAGAAGTGTATTTTACCATATTCCCTGTTGCTGCTAAGGAGCCCTGGTGGTATAGTGGGTTATGCTTACCACTGACACAAGCTCTATAGTTCAAATCCACCAGCGCCTCAAATGGAGAAAAAAAAAATGAGGCTCCATTACTCCTGTAAAGCGTGACAGTCTCAGAAACCCACAGGGCCAGTTCTGCTCTGTCCTGTCGGGTCACTCTGAGTTGAGACTGGTTGGATGGCAGTGAATGCTAATGCTGGAGACAGAGGTACTTGCGCTTACATTTCTGGATGGTTGCCCTTGTTGAGCCTCAGAGTTAGGGCAACAGATGCTTATGTGGACTCCTAAGTGCTGTAGCAGCTGAAAGTCCACGCATGATTTTCCATTTTACTGAAAGGAGTAACCTTTTAACATTTCACCCTTTTAACTTTTGGCTTGATTCGTTTTCTATCAGCCCTGTGATTCCAGTGAGCACAGCACACAGGGACTGTTGGGGAACAATATTTATTAGGGTTCTGGAAAGAGCATAAACGGCTTTAGAGTCCCACAGGCTTGGCTCAAATCCTGTCTCTGCCACTGACCTGTCTTGTAACTCTAGGCAAGTTCCTTAATTGTGCCAAGGCATTCTTTTTAATAGGTTTTCCTGCCTTATGAAGGAGCCGTGGTAAGTGAAGTGGGTTATGCTTTGGGCTGCTAACCATGAGGCTACCAGTTGCTCCAAAAGAGAAAGGTGAGACTTTCTGCTGCCGTTGAGATTTACAGTCTGGAAACTGTCAGAGGCCTTTCTCCTCTGCCCTGTGATTCACCTTCGATTCCATGACAGTGAGTGAGTGAATGACCGGCCTTATCAAGGAGTCCTGGTGGGGCCATCAGGTAAGTGTTAGAGTACGAGGTAAAAGGTTGGGGGATCAAACCCACCGGCCAGTCAGAGGGAGAAAGATGAGGCTGTCTGCTCCACAGAAAACTTACAACCTCCGAAACCCTGTATTTTGGGTGTCTGTGAAGTGCAAGCCACTGATGGCTGTGGGTTTGTTTGGGGTTTGCTTTTGCCTTATGGGATTATCTGCTAATTATTAGCAAGAAGGTTTCAAAGTGCTCAAAAGAAGGCTTGGGATAGATGAGGGGGCTTCAAAATTGTGGCGAATCCCTTGATCTTTAAATTCCCTCTTCCCACAAACATCTCGAAGCCCTTCTATATACAGGAGTCCAACGGACAATCTCTGTAGCCCTGGACAATTCTCACTGAGAATGGGGGTGGGGGTGGGGACTGTATGCTTAACCTCCTGGTTAGCTAGAAACTGCTTCCCCCTGTCTTCCTTGCTGGGCCAGCTGTTTACATTACAGATAGAAAAACCCAGCCTTTAATGGACTATTATCAGACTCTACCCCCAAACTGAGGTTAAACCTCTGATGGCAGGAAGCCCCCAGCTCCCATCCTCAAGAAACACACGTGTCCTCTGGATCCTTCACCACCTTCCTTTGTCCCAGTCATCTTGGCTAGCACTCTAGCGTGGGGGCCTGTTCTCACCCACGGAGCCAGCAGCAGTCCTCTGCCAGGGAGGAGGGGGAGCGTGAAGTTTCTCCTTCCCCAGCCATCAGGTTGCTTCACCACCTTTCTGCGGGGAGAGGTCCCTGGAACCTTCACGCCCAGTTCCTTGTTTCCAGGAACTTTGGTTCTGAGGTGGGCAGGCCAGTAGGGAATCCGAACGGGGAGCACCTTGTGCCATCCTGGTGCCATCAAGCTGGTGGTTCCCCGGTGTAGCACTGGCTGGAGGTGTCAGAGTAGAGCGGGGTTCAGAGGCTCTCACCAGGCCTCCCTCTCAAATGGTTGTCTCTGCATGGTCTTGAAAGGCCCACCTTTAGGACTGGGCTAAGCAGGTTATCTGTTCACACCCCAGGGCTTCGGAAGCCATTGCTTTACAAAGAAGGCTTCCGTGCACAGAGGGGAAAGGTGGTCCTTGTCTGCTTCTACTTTTCAAGAACAGACTCGTGGGCTTCCCCAATTTGCATCAAGTGGGTCGTTTGGGCCTTCATCCATATGCATAAGCGGTAAAGAGGCTATTCATGCCAGACAACTGGGAAATGACTTTCGTGACCTCCGTAGGAAGAGGCATGCTAATGGCGACAGTGTGGATTTCCGACTTCTGTAATTGGCCTCTGCCTGGGGAGCTGCACAGCCGCAGCTCGCTGGATGGACACACAGCAGGCAGCCTTAGTATTCACTGGAACAGGCCCGTCTGTTGGTCTTGGAACAATGGTGTGAATGGGGATATAGAATAAATAATTAGACTGTAATCTAATATTAGCAGCTAGGGGCTGGTTTCCTGTGAGATGGATTTGGAGATGTTTCCATTCTTAATACCATCAACAAGCAATTGAAGGATACACACACATCAGACATGGGGTCACAGCTGGTATGCCATTGGAGTATTTTCAGGAAAGGAAATAAAGGCTTTACAGGGACAGAAATAAATAAGCTATATTTCCCCTTGTCTGTGTTGTGCCAGACAGGGAGACTGTATATTTTCAAAAACAATCCATTGGGCTATACAGCCTTCACGTGCCCAGAGGAAGGGCATAACTTTACAACTTTATACCACCACCTTGAAATTCTAGGCTGAAATGCCTTTCAAGCCTCTAAGGTGTGGCAAGTGGCCCACTTTCTCCAGTTGATTAGTACATCAAGATCCATTCTCATCGGCTAAGCTCAAGGCTAACAGACCCAATCTTGGTTCTGTCAGAGAGTTGAGAAATCGGTGTTTAAATTTCAGGAGCGACTCCATTTAATATCCAATGTTACTTTTAGACTTGCAGGAAATATATGGAATTGTTTATAGCAGACATCGAAGCATGAGAATGAAATCTTCATTAATATAAACAAGGGGGAGTACAGATTAGGGACCCAAAGCCCATCAATAGATGAAGCGACATCCCCTTACAGAGGGGTCTCAGAGAGGAGAGGAGCCAGTCAGGATACAGTGTAGCAATAATGAGATATGCAACTTTCCTCTAGTTCTTAAATGCTTTCTTCACCCACTCTCATGATCCCAGTTCTACCTTACAAATCCCTCTAGATCAGGGGATTTACACTGGAGCCAGAAACATAGGGAATTCAAGACAGATGATCCCTTCAGGACCAGTAGCAGGAGTGGTGATACCCAGAGAGTGGAGGGAAGATAGGAGGGGGAACCAATTGCAGGGATCTACATATAACTTCCTCCCTGGGGTACGGACAACAGGGAAGTGGGGAAAGGGACATATTAGACAGTGTACAATATGAAAAAATGACAATTTGTAAATTATTAAGGGTTCATGGGGGAGGGAGGGGAAGTATGGGGAGCTGATACTGGGGACCCAAGTAAAAGGAGGATGTTTCAAGAATGATGATCTCAACACGTATACAAATGTGGTCTGCATTTGATTGATATTTGTATTGATTGTCATAAGAGTTGTATGAGTCCCCAATAAAATGATTTATTAAATATAGAACAAACAAAAATAAGATTCAAATAAACAAAAAAGAAATGATATCACTTTCTCCACACTCAGAGGAGGATGAGGGGAGTGGACCAAGACATGTTGTTGTACTTGCACAGCAGTGTGAGGCGGGCAGTGTTCCTGCGAAATGGAGACTGCCGAGGTCTGAGTTTGTGACGGGCATCCAGCGTGGCTGAAATATGTTTCAGTACAAAAGCAAAAGAAAACAAAACAAAAAACTGAAAAGAAAAAACACAATGGTGGTCATCATGAAGCATTTCTGCAAGACTTAAAAAAAGAAAGAAATGGACTCTTAGACATCCGCTCTCAGAAAAAAATCACCCGCCCTGGAGAGGTTTGCCGCTTTGGTTGTGGTGTGGATCGTCCAGTCTGATGTATTTGGGGGACACATATTGATCCGTGCCTCAGACAGGTCCCTACTCGTCTTGACGAATTTGCTCTTTTCACATTCTGTCGCTGGTTGCTTAAGAAGCGTTTGGAAAGCACGCTCTGGGGGTGGTGAAGAAGCAGAAAATTCCAAGTCATCAATCTTTTGCTGTACAATCTTTGTACGCAACAGATGATACCCTCAAATGATGTTTCCCAGGCCCGCCAGATTTGCAGGGAGATAGCCTGCATGGAGGATGAAGTTTCCGGCATGGCAGAAAGGACTTCTTCACCTGGAGTTGCGTGGTTCAGATTCACCCAGCAGCACTGTGGAAGGAAGGATGGGTTTCCACACTTCTGAAAAGTCACAGCCTATGACGTGCCCTTCTACCCTGACACACTTGATGTTGCCACTGAGTGTGAATTGACTCCAACGACCCTGGGGTTGGTCTGATTGGGGCATTCCCGGGGAGAAGGAAGCATGACAGGACACCCCTGGTTGAAGTTCCCTAGGGCCTTGTTTGGGTGCTGGTTTGAGATATGCCTTTGCAGTGTCCTAGTGGGTGATGGGTTGGGCTGCCTTGCCGATTGCAAGGGTGGTCATTTGAACCCAGTCGCTGCTCTGGGAAGAAAGATGAGTCTTGTTCTGTAAAGAGTTACAAGCCTTGGAAACCCACGGGGGTACTTTGACACTAGCCTACAGGGGCATTCTGAGTTAAATTGACCCAAAGGCAATAGTGGGTTCATGTCCCTTCTCAAGGCCCTCGGCCAGGACAATTGAATGCTCTCTGGTTTCTTCTCCCTGGGGAATGGGTAGTGGTTCTAGCTAAGAAACGATGAGGGTCTTGTATGGTAGGTAAGCTAGATGTCTTTCAGGAGGAATTGGGTCTTGTTGAGGATGAGAGTAGGCAGGGAACCATACTACGGTAGCGAGAACAGAGTACAGGAAACCTAGTTGCGAAGAAGTAGAGATGGGGAAGGTGGAGAGTGGAGGGAGGGGGGACCAGGGAATCACACACCAGAACCCGCCCTGTCCAAAGGCACCCAAGCCTGTGCCAGGGACCCTCATCCTTGATGGCCAGCCCACAGCTGCCTTGACCTAGTTTCACCGGTGGGTTTCTGCCAGGCCCTGGCAAAGCGCAGACATCCCTCCCATTTCTGAGGTTGAGTCAGCTCTGTCAAAGTCCTTTATGTGGCAATGGTTAGAGTTGGTAAACTTGTTGGAAATATGTTTTTGCTGTTTCTTTTAATTTTTTTTTGGCAAAGGGACTGTCTTATAAGGCAATTACCATATTTCTGAGAGAAAGGATGGTAGGCAAATAGCAGAGGTGTCTCAGAATCACAGGGATATTTCTACGAAGACTTGACCCCGAAGAGGACCAGACCCTGGGGGCCACGGTGCATGTGAATGGATTCCTTAAAAGAGACCCCAGGCAAACTGCTAAAGAACTTTGCGCGTTTCCAGGCGTCTTGGGAAAGAAGGCTCTGGTTTGCTGCATTTGGCACTAACTGAAGCTTGACACTTTGAATGTATTCTACACAAAATAAAGACTCAGGCATGACGTAGTTCTCACCGAGGCTGCTCTGTCATCCACAGTTTGATCGTAGAATTTTAGGAGGCCGTTGTCATCGCATTATGGTGTCTTCTGTCCAAGACGTCCTTCGCCCCAGCAGCTCTTTATGCTCCCTGCATCTTGATGGGCAAGTAGCACGTCAAACAGGCCCTGCTCTGAGGCTGCATTGAAAGCAGAGATTAGCCTTGTGGGGGTGAGGTAACCTGCATCAATGCCTGTCTCTTATTAATCCCACATGCCCAGGAAGCTCACTCTCCTGACAGGGCCTCTTTGCTTGGAATTGGTGAGTGTCCTCATGGGCCACTATGCTCCTCGATTGCTCACGTAGCCTGTGGGAGTCACGTGGGGCTTGAGAGAATAGCTGGGGTTTCTGAACAGGAAGGAGGCTTTTGAAAGGCAGAGGCTAATTACATTCAGTGTTGGGGGGGGGGTAGGGGGGAACGTGCAAGCATTCCTAAGTGTGGCACTAGCATGGCACAAGAGATAGTTCACTGGGCTCTTTCTTGCACAGCCGGCGAGAGACTCAACGGTCTTAAGTTGGACCATTCATGACTCTGTAGTCATGACCGTCTTTGTTTCCTTAGAATGATTTGAGATGTGCACTGAAACAAAACAATTTCTGGATAACCAGCTCCCTCTCTTCAGTCCTAAGCATGCACGCATTTGCTAACCTTTGGGCTGGGCCTGGGCCGAAGGGAGGCCCTTGGTTGGCAGGGCTGCCTGAAACTTGGCAACCTTTTCCTCGACTTGGAGCAACTTCATAGCTCACCATGTGGGTCAGCCCACCCGGCTTGTCCTCTGCTGGGCTCTGCCAACCCGACAAACCACCTTGGACCTTGGGTAGCCACAGGGGCTTGAGGGAGATGCAGAAGCTCAGACTGTTTGCTGCCGTCAGCCAGCAGGCTGCAGTGTGTTGAACAGCGATCACGTTCTCTCTGTCAAAAATGCTTTCCGCCTTGCCCACCACCAAATTAAACACGATCACGATGCAGGACGACCCCTCTTATGTCAGAGCCGGACAAAATGATCATGGATAAAATTGCAGCCGAAGGAGAGATCGTCCGCCACTGGGACGTCTATGTTTCCTCCTTGTGAAATATGACTCTGAGTGACAGCTTGATTTCATCGCAGAGAATGAGTCCTGACCACGCCACGAAAGGATCCCAGGGGAAGTCACCTCCCGAGAGTTTAAACCCTGCTCTTCTTTCTTCAAAGATGTTACCGTTAGGTTTATATCCAACACGAAGGATCAGTGAGTCACCGTGGACTCATCTGTGGTCTGTTTACTTATTTATCTTTCATGTTATCATCATTTGTCTAGGCATGCCCCTTTAGAAAATAAATCACACCAATAGCTCCTGTGAAACCATCTCCCAGGCGAGGATGCAAACACAATTGGCGACTTGTGAGGTGTCACTGGATCCTCCCCGACTCCTGCGACCTTCTGTATACCAGGACTTCACACCTCCCTCACTGTCGTTCTTATGTTGGAGCCCCTTGTGGCAGTCCCTGTCTCAATTCATCTTGATGAGGAGCTTCCTCTTTTTCACGGGCTTTCTGCTTTACCTAAGCGTGAGCTCCTTCTCCAGGGACTGGTTTCTCCCGATAGCCTGTCCAAAGTATGTGAGGTAAAATTTTGCCGTCCTCATTGCTAAGGAATCTTGTGGTTGTATGTCTTCCACCACAGATTTGTTTGCCTTTTTGGACAGTGCACGATACTGTCAATATTCTTCTCCAGCACCATCATTCAAATGCACCCTCTTTCTCATTCAATGACCAACTTTCACATGCATGTGAGACCCATGAACATACCACGGCTGGGGCCTTAGTATTCAAAGTCACATGCTTCCTCTTCAACACTTAAAAGAGGTCACGTGCAGCAAACTTACCCAAGGCAATGCCTCTTTGGATTTCTTGACCGCTGCCTCCATGAGCATTGACTGTAGATGCAAGCAACATGAAATCATTGGCTGTTTTAATCTCGACTCCATTTATCACGATGCTAACTATTGGTCCAATTGTGAGGATCTTTTATGGTTGGGGGGTCATCACAACATTGTGGCATTAGAAAAGTTGAGAACCACTAGCTGCAGGAAAGTTGTTTCATTGTTGCTACACTGCACCCTGACTGGTTCGTCTCTTCCCTGTGACTCCTCTGTAAGGGATGTCCAGTTGCCTACAGATAGGCTTTGGGTCCCCACTCCACACTTCCCCTCATTCACAGTCATATGGTTGTTTGTTCTGGGTCTTTGATGCTGATAACTGATCCTGTCGACACTGCATTATCATGCAGGCTGGTGTGCTTCATCCATGTGGGCTTTGTTGCTTCTCAGATGGACGACCACTTGTTTATTTTCAAGTCTTTCTTTTTTTGTTTTTTTTTGGGGGGCATCACTGCCCTATGGTGGTGGGAGTAGGAGGCCCAGCCCTTGCTACTGTGCGCTGGAATTGAACCTCTATCCCAGTGGGCCGCAGTCCCATGCACAACCACTATGCCACCGGGGCTCTCAAGCCTTTCTTTAAAGCCCTATATGGTATATCTATATATTTTTTTTTTTGCATCACTGCTCTCCGGCAGTGGGAGTAGGAGGCCCAGCCCCACTGCTGGAATTGAACCTCCGTCCCAGTGGGCCGCAGTCCCGCGCACAACCACTACACCACCGGGGCTCAGCCCCGGTATATCTTTTGATAGCTGGGCACCATCAGCTTTGCTTCGCCACATTTGCTTATTCACTTGCTCTGTTTTCAGCAGTCGTGTTGAGAAGGCGAGCATCATGGAATGCCAGGTTAACAGAACAAAGCATTCTTGCATTGAGGGAGTACTTGAGTAGTGGCCCAATGTCCATCTGCTACCTTAATACTTAACATCTAAATAGATATACATAGATCTATTTCCCCATTTTCATATATAAATACAGTTACATATGCACATGCCACCTCAAGGTACTTTTAGCGTAGAGTTAAGCTTCCTACTTCCAACTCACAGGGTCTTTCATTGATCTATTACATGCTTTCTGCAAAACTTCAGAGATGCGCAAGGCTACTGTCGTCACAACCTGTCAGAAATAAAATGACGGGTCAAGTTGTCTATTATCTTTATTTCTGCTTATGGGATAGTTAGGAATTGTTTGAATAAGTAAGATAAATAGGCAGACTTATCGTGATCTCAGTTTTAGTATGTAGGAATATTTTTCTTTCCTTGATTGTTACCTTTCTCTCCGTTAAGGTCTCTCATGATAAACACTAATCCCAGCAGTTCTTCCTCTCATTTTGTCAAATTTCCATGGGCCAATGATCAAGAGCCTTTATTTTTTCATCTCAGTCCAAGAAATTGACTCTCTTGCTTTTCTCTTTGTGTTCTGCCTAACTTATCCTAGGGCCATCTTTTCAGTGACCCATGAAAATTTGAAACAAAGGCATGTCATTACCATAGCCGAATTGAAACCTGGATTTGTTGGGTTGGAGAGAAGTTTGAATTAGTAGGAGAACTGGGGTTGTTGACTTCTATTTCCCAGGGACCCTAGGTTGGAGCACCCCTCTGTTGTGAATGGGGTAGTGCAGTCCTTAGAGGAGAGAAAAGAACCAAAATGCAGCTGATGGCCTTTCCAGCTGTAAGCTTTCATGGACTCTGCATGGTCTATTCTGAGAGCCTCCTTAAACCAAGCCAAAGACTACTTGTAGGCCTCTCTTTCCACTCCCTTGCCAGCCCCTCCTCTTCCCACCCTCCTCCCTTGTGTTTATTTCTTCTGGCAGCTAATGGAGAAGCCAGAAGAAAACAATTAGCCAAGACAGCCATCAATTGGAACAGTATTCCTTTCTCACATATTTGAGATTTGTACTGCAGTATGTGAACACACTCAGAGCATAAAGGAAATAAAATAGTTGGCCTGAAAAGCTAATAAATGTGGGTGCTTCCACCTCTATTGTGTTAGCTTTTAAGGTAGGGGGTAAGAGGAAAAGCTGTGTGATCTGGCAAATGTGTGATCTGGAAGCAGTAAATGACTCTTTTTCTTGCCCTGGAGTCTAACAGCCTCGTCCAACAGCCAGTGCTGTGGTTGTCTCCCTTCTGTCCTCTTAGCCCCCCTGACTTATAAGCATGATCCTCACTAGCCTAATTTATTTACTGTCTATACTCATGTATAAGCCGAATTTTCTAGCACATTTTAAATATGTTTTTTGTGGTAAAATTAGGTGCCTTGGCTGATATTTTGGTTGGCTTATACGTGAGCATTTTAACTTGCAGTGTGATTTGGGTGAAAGTGTGAAGAGTGAATTGTTGTTTTTTTTTTTCCACAAATAATTCCTGTACATTTTGTTCCAGATCCTCACCAGTCTTATAAGGTTCCCAGTGTTTTGTTTTATTTTAATCCATCATTCTACTGGGGGCTCTGACAGCTCCTATGGCAATGCATCCATGCATCCTATCAAGCACATTTGTACCTACGTTGCCATCATCCTTTTCAAAACATTTTCTGTCTACTTGAGTCTTTGGTATCAGCTCTTCTTTTTTCCCCTCCCTCCCCTCCCTGTGAACCTTTGATATATTATAAATTATTGTTTTCATAGCTTATACCATCTGCTGTCTCCCGTCAGTTATGTTTCTATTGTTCACCACCCCTGGGGGTGGGGGTTGTACATCGGTCATTGGGATCGATTCCCCTGTTCTCTCATTCCCTGTCTCAGAAAGGAGGAAACAAAAGCTCAGTGTTCTGGACTGGCTTGTGCATTCTAAACGCGTGCATGTGAAGCCTACAGATTCTGGAGCTACGGATGACAGAATCCGGGTGTCACAGGAGATCAGCGAGTGACTGCTTGTGGAAAACTTGTTCAAACTCACCGTGGGAAAAAGGCCTGGTGATGTGCTCCAATAAAGATTACCACCCCCCCAACCAGACCTTTTGTTCTCCAGTCAATCAAGAGTCATATTAACCCTGCCAGGCAGAGTCACAACTGCTCCATAGACTCCCCAAGGTTGGACGCCTTATTCCAGACTGCCATATCTTCACCCCTTCCCCTCCCCCCTGCCCGAGCTGGGCTCAAACCACCAACCTTTCTAGTAGTGGCTTAGCCACTGAACCAGAGAACTCCTCTGTAAAGACTCCAGCTTAGAAAACCCTACACGGAAGTCCTCCTCTGCCCTGCAGGGTTGTGGAGTCAGAACAGACTCAGTGGTCGATGACAGCAGCATACTGGTGGGGGTTACTTTGCTAGGTTAGTGAGACTCTACCTGTGACGCGACTGAAGTTCCCCACCTGGTGACTTCTGAGTCAAAAGAGGGGGTAAGACAGAGAGACAAGTGAGGATGCGGGGTGGGGTTGTGGCAGAGGTCGATGTCACCCTGAAGGAACTGCAGAACAGAAGCTAAAAGACAAGCTCTTCCCCCAGAAAGGACACACACACAACTTTCCCCTGAGCTCTGGCTTCTCCAGAGCCATGGGCCAGAATTTGGGCTTCTCACCTGAAATGTGAGGAAATCAGGGTCTGTCTGTCCTTTAAAATCAGCCACTGATGGCAACCCTGTCATGACAGCACTAGGGAAATCAAGTACTTTGCCCAATGTGATATATCTGGGAAGGGGAGAAGCCGGGCTATGCATCTGTCCTGATAGGCTGCCTTGGTAAGGGTCCCTCTGAGTAGCTTGCTCTTATGAAAAATATAGGGGCCTCATGCTATCTGGTGAAAAAGAGGCTCCTCATAACCAAGGGTGCTTTTGAAGCTCAAGTCTTGAGGCTGGACACAGGGGCCACAGTCTTTGACATTGACCACTGGGACCCACCAAGACTTGGGACTCAAGCCACACACCACCTGCTCCAGGCAGGGTGTTTCTTAACTCTTACCAGCCGCACTTTGTTTTGCTCTACAAAGCACGTGGCTGTTGGAACTGAACAATTAGAAGCCACTGTCTCTTTTATGTTCAGGCACCTACTGTGCCTTAAGGACAAAAATACCTGGCCTCTCATGAACCAAATATACGAGAGCCTGTAATATTGTAATGAAGACTTTAGCAAACGTTCAGCTATTGTGAATAAACTGGTGTTTAGTTGAAGCTCAGCGTGCAGCCTAAGCCTATTTGGGCTTTATTCATACTTTCTGCCAAATGCCACGAATCCAGGAGTGTTTACTGAAAGGTCTAGATTCAGTTACAAGCAACAAGGAAAAACATGGTGCCAAGCAAAAACCCAGGCATAAAAGGAGTCTCACCGAGAGTGGATTTACAGGGCCTGGCAAGGTACCTGTGGAAATTGCCAGGATCCACAATAGTGGAGAGGATCTTTGGAGGATTTTGGGAAACTCAAAGAAGAGAGTCATGTTTGATCAGCCCATCATGCCCTCTGAGGAAAGGTCATCAAGTGTTTGATGAGGCCTCATGTACCCATGTTGCCAGTTCTTTCTATGAAATGTTACTGTTTAACAGAATCATCTTCCTGCTTAGCTAACAAGAGGAAACTTAATGGGATTGCAAATAATCCGTTAAGAATCAGTGTAGGAGGCAAAAATTCTTACAACCAAATGTGATCACACGAAGAAGCAAGAAGGCCATAAATTTGTATTTTAATTGCAAATTGGAAGAAGAAGGAAAAGCAACCAGTCTGGCTATTTTTTTTCTTAGCCATTGGCTACTCTGTCTTTGCCACCTCTTTAATCATTCTTTTCACCGTTGCCTTACAGAAGCAATATCCAATTTGCAAACAGCTTTTGTTTTACAAAATTAATTGTGAATTGGTGGATGGGAACTAAAAATACATTCCCCCATCGAAGGTTGTTATATCATACACAGCAGAAAACCCTCTGACTGTGGATGCAGTAGAACTCGTACAAATAATAATGTGAAATTATTTTTATGGGGCAAACAAGCCCCTCATTCTAATTCTGAATCAAGGTACCACCTAATTGATCAACTCGCCTGCAGTCACTGTTGTTCTGGTCTAACCTGGAAGTCAAATGAGAAGAGAACAACTCAAAATGAACGATAACCAGTGTTTGTGTAGGAAGCACTGTGAGTTCAAGGAGATGCCACACCGAGTGTTGTTGACACGTTTGGCCAGGGCTCACAAGGGAGAGGCAGTTCACCTAGACTCGAGAATGGCTAGAATCTGAGTTGATGCAGGGAAGTGGGGAGAGCTTTTCCTGGAGCAAAAACCCAGCAACAGGCATAATCATTGGCTGGGACATGGGAGCAGGAAAGAGCCAAGGCTGACAGCTTTGATCATTAACGCCAGGGAACGGACCATGCTTGGGAGGGCTCATCATTTGGATTATTCCTAATGAGGAATTTGGAATTTAAGTAAGAAAGAAGTAAAATTATTTCTATTACTTTTGGGTATCCAGTCTTTGACCTTCCGGTTTATTTTCTCTTTTCCTGTTTCTTTCTTCCTAGGGCGAACCTAAAACCAGCCAAAGCCAACCCACTGTTGGTGAGTGATTCTAACTCATAGGGACCCTTCAGACTAGAGTTCCCGAGGCTGTAAATCGTTACAGGAACAGATTTTCTCTCAAGGAGTGGCTGGTGGATTTGAACTGCCCACCTTATGGTTAGCAGCTCAACACCTAACCCACAGCACTGCCATGACTCCTTAGAAGTCGATTTGCCTCTTCTTCCTTACATCTTACATAGAACTGTCTTCATCTTTCTACTCAAGGGGGCAGGGGAATTTCAGTTATTCTTCCTTGGATCCACGGTTGTTGATTGGTTGGTTTCTCTCTCTCTATTTTAGGAAGTTTGCTATTATTTTCTGCCCTTCCTTTCTCTTCCTGGACCTCATGCTGCCTGAGGAGTGTGCGCACGAGGACAGCTGTGCCATTTTTGAGCCCCCTGCCCAAGAGTAGCATCTCTGGCTGTCTCCCCAGAGGCCAGAGCCCTGGAACTCTGCTCACGTGGACGTTTTTAGTGGAGCAACATCAGACTAAAAATCTGTAGACTAAGTGTCCTGGCACAATACGAATAAGTTGGATTCTTGATATAAGAAGAACATCAGCAATGGAGAATGTGTGGGAACTCCAGGAACATCTTCCCACTGCTTTGTCATTTCTTCACGGTTCCTGCCCCAGGTCCTTCTGCTCCTTCAAGTATTTAGTTCTGCCTCGGATTTCAGGCTCTCTGCTTTTGCTGTTTGCTGTGCTTGTTGAGTGCCACTGAGTTGATTCTGACTCAGAGCCCCACTATGCAACAGAGCAGAACCACGCTATAGGGTGTTCTTGGCTATAATCTTTATGAAAGCTCATGGCAGGTCTTTCTTTTACTATTCTTACTTTTTTAGAACAAACAGATATACCTATCTGCATTGGTCTGGCTGATACAGTGAACAGTGAGGTATGGATGGCTAGTATGAACAACAGCTAATACAAATGCATTTTATTTGAAATAAACAAAAATGTTTATCTGGCTCTTGGGGTAACCTGCAAACAAAACACTCTTGCTTGGCTTGATCACTGAGCCGACAAACAGCTGAAACACAAACACCCTGGGTTTTTTTGACTTGTGTTTGGAGATAGGTAGACAAACACTATACCAAGTCATTCTCTGCCTGTTTCATCCCCTTCTTGTCGCGAAACTTTCCGCAATTGAAGAGTTTGAAAGCTGTCCCACGGAGTCATGTTGAGCAATCCATCTGTGCTTATTTCCAAACCTCAGTGTCCTGTTTATGATGACTTGAGTTCACACTAGTTCACACTTTAAAACATTTCACTCTTTGGAGGGGTGCTATAGCTCATTTGTTTTGTTTGTGGTCTTATTCATAACTTGATGTTGGTGAAAATTGGGATCTGCAATCTCATAAGATGTGAATGTGTAGGACAGTGGTTCTCATTTCTAATGTCATGATAGGCAAACCCTATGAAAAGATTGTCTGACTCCCTAAGGGGTCATAACCCACAGGTTGAAAACTACTGGTTTGGGGGATATGCAGATGGTTGGGATGTATATGTATATGTGCATTATCTATGTTCCCATATATATAGTCTCCAGTAATCTTATTACTTGCTCTATATTTCCATTCTTACAGTCATCATTTTCCTTAAAAAAACAACTTTTTGATTGTGATTAGGTGAAGGTTTAGAAAACAGAACCTTGGTTTTACATCCAATAATTTCTACACATTTTGTTTAAACTCATGCATTTCAGTCCCTCAGAACACCATCATTATCCCATTTCCTCCAGTGTTTCTTGTTTCCATTATTCTTTCTTTCCTAACTCCCTGTCCTTGGGTAAACACTGCCCTTTGGATCATAAATGGTTGATAATCTTACGAGAAAGTGAGTTTAGGACTAAACCTGAAGGGTGATTAAGGGTCATAATCATGGGGGTCCCAAGAGTCTCTATCTGAACAATATGCCTGATTTGTTTTCAATTTTGAGTTCTGCCTTACAGTTCCCTGGCTTCTATGATAGGTCTTCCAATATGATCCTTTCTGGAAAAATTGGTAGTGGTAGCTAGGCACCATCTAGTTCTTCTGATCTCAGAGTGGAGGAGATTGATATTCATGTGGCCCACTAGTGCACTGGACTAGTTGTTTCCAAATGTCTTGATGTCATCTCTCTTCTGTCTTTGTGATGGAGTGATACCAATATTTGCACCTTAAATGGCTGTTTGTGAGCTTTGAAGACCACATTTGGACGTTGTTTTTATAGGCTATGCTATTCTATGCTATGCTATTCACCTCAGTGGCCCCTGAGTCTATGGCCTCACTTCCTCAAGGTATTTGGCTATGTTATGGGTATATCTGCATACACATATATCCTGTTGAATATGTACATAAACACACAAATGTATGTATGTATGTATTTGTGGGTACACTCCTACCTCCACATCTGGTCAGCCTTTGTATCTATACATACAACTACTCATAGATCACCATGATTGCAGGGTTATATATATATAACACTATTTGCCTCCCTTGCCTTTAAAATGTAGGAACCAATAAGGTAAAGCTTTGTTGCTCATTCAGTTCTGATTGTGAATAGTTTCAGATCTTCTGATCTGCTAGATCCTTGAGAAACTGACTCCAAGGGGTATTAGAAGGGACCACTAATGTTCTTTGATTTTCTTCTGAGAAGCTCTAAAATAAATACATATTTTTGGTTTCCATCCTTGGGGATTCTTATTCACTAGATATGTCTTTATAAATTCCCACAAGTGATTCTGATAGCTGAAGCTTGGTGGCCACCGACTGCTGTATAGTGCCCTTCTCTTAGCCAAGAATCCTTGTGTTGTCTGTTGGGATGACCGTATGAATGACCCGAATGAGTGGGCAGGTCTGAAATAAGGGGCTTGTTTCAAAATGGTTATTCAAATGGGCATAGTGTAGAGAGGGTTTCTGGACAGCTTGGGCTACTCTCTTGGGGGTAATTTCTGCTGGCAGTAGGAGAGAGAGTAGATTTTTAAAAAAATCACGTTGGTTGTGCCAAACTGAATGATGCTTAGTTTTTGTGCTGTGTGGAGCAGCTGGAGAGGGGAGGAGCCAGCAGCTTGCAACCCGCAGCTGGCTCCAAGATTAGCTTCAGAATGTAAAATAGATCAGTGTTTACAAGTCAGCAGCCTCCATGCCTTTTGTGATGCGTCCTCCCGTTAGCTTGTCTACCCATTAGCTGTTGGGCTTGCTGGTTCCACAACTGGTCCTTCTGCAGCGCCTTCTTTGAGGCTGACGCTCCCCAAGGCTCTCACTAGAGAAATAAAGGACGGGAGACTGGAGGCCCTGAACACATTGACATAGGAGGTCCCCTGCGACATCTTGGCATCCTTTGCGCAGCCTTTCTCCTTTTGCTCCCTGTGGCCCCCGAATACCCCTGGAGCAGAAGAGAAAAGCTTAATGTTCTTTCTGCATCACTCTAATTTTCATCCTTCATAGATGAAGGAAAGGAGTCGTGATTCGGAGCAGATGGGCTCTTCGGCTGTAACCTGAGCTCAAGGTACCAGGGGAAAGTCCTGAATCATCGAGTGCCTGCATCTGCACCTCCGAGGGTCTGTTTTCCTGACAACCATCTTCCTTCCTCTGCTTACTCCATCCGCCCCCCATGTCTCTGGAGAAAAGGAAATTGGTGTCAACTCATGCCAAGAGAGAATTTCCTTGGAACAAGTTCATCTGAGCCTGGAGTGGCTTTGCCTCCTAACGCAGCTGTTGCAGAGGGGAAGAGGCCATGGCTATTGCCAGCAGCCTCTAAGCAGCGGCATCCTTCTGTTTCTGTTCTTTTTAAGACCCGTTCCATGGAGTGCTCAAGGGAGACTTGCAAACACTTGGGGGCAGAGGGTTGCAGGGAGGGGGGGAGCTGTAGTTTGTTCGCTGCTGCGGTGTCTCCAGCATCTCCTTGGCACATAGTGGATACTTTCATATGTTTGATGGGTACATGGTAACGACCAGCTTACATTTCTGTCCCCTCCCCCACTCTAGAGCTGGGAAGATGGTCTCCTTATCCCAGCAATCACCCTCACACTCTGTCCTCTTCTGTGACAGCCCAAGCTTGCTTCCTGGGAGAATGGACTGTCATGGTTTGCATAGGACACTAGGAAGGATTGCACCCTATCCCTGAACAGATGTGTGGTTGAAAGTCTGCATGCTCATGATACCTATTTTAAAATTTTTCTTTAGTTTTTCAGCAGCTCTTCTCCCACTTCTGACAAGAGGAGACTTGTAAAAGCATTGCTTCAACAAGCCCAAGCTGAGTGTGACCAGCATAAGTGGCTCCGGCACCAGCCCCAGCTTCCAGCCAAGCCTTTTGGGCTGAGGCCAGCGGTAATCACACATTTTCTGCGTGCAGATTGGGGATAAAGCAATGATTTCGTTTCTGGTGAGAAGACAGTGGGTTTAATAATTGCAAGAGTGGGAAGAGCTCTTGACACTCTTGAGTCACGAGTGGGGGGCTCTGGTCCAACTGTCTGGCTGTGGACACCAGCCGCCCGCCTCCCTGTCTTTGTGACCCTGTGCAAGCCACGTCTTCTCTCAGCGCCTCTGTTGCCACGATGGCAAAATTGGCACAGTCATCCCTCCCGGGGTCAGGGTGTTGGAGGAACGACAATGCCATTTCAGGACGGCTGGGAACTCTAAAACCAAGCTCACTGCCATCCAGACACTTGTGATAGAGGGCAGCCCAACAGAACAGGTGGACCTGCCCTGTGAGTTTCAGGAATTGTAACTCCACAGCCGTGGAAAGCCCCGTCTTTTCTTCCACGGAAACAGCGGATGGTTTTGAATTGCCGACCTTACAGTTAATGCCCTACTGAGTACCGCTACCCAACCACGTTCCCAAGTGGGAGATCAGCACCTACTCAGGTTCAGCAAGGGGCAGCTTTAAACGGTCAACTCCCTACTCGATAGGATTGCATGGACGTTATTATTTTTGCCACTTTGGAATTTGACCTGTGACGGTTCCCACCCTTCTGCCCAAGCAGCAGCCTGAAATTCTACTCCTGTTTTCACTTTGGCCTTTGGAATCTGTCAAAAAGTCTGCAATTGACAAGAGTGTCTGAGAACTTCATTTCCTTTTTCTCTTCAGCAGCAGGGGGGAAAAAAGAGGGCTTTCTCTTTTAGTTGGAAATGGTGAACAGAGGGGCTGCCAACAGAGTGAGGGTTCAGTGGATGGAGTTTAAGATCTGGCTTAAGAAGAATATATATGTTCCCTGTCAATGTTTTAGATCAGATTTTCCTGTGGATTTATTTTTGGGGAGGTGGGAAGGAATACATCATGCACATACAAAAAAGCCTTGTGACATATACCAACCATTTAAAGCAGAAGCTGGCTACAGCCTCTCTCTTAAGACCGGTGAGCTGAGCTGGTTTTTACTGGTGTTCAGAAAGCTTTGAATGAGAGTGGAGGCCCCAAATCCATTTGCAGGGTCCCTGCATGAATTGGATCCCGGGTGAGTCCCCATTGCACACAGGCGAGGAACATTACTGGCCCTCATCTCTGACCAAAGCACTGTAGAGTGGATTTCTGCAGCTGTACTTAGACTGGAATGTAACCTCCTTGTAATTTGAGCTCCCTCTGGGCCCTATGTGAATTTATTCTACATTTTCAATATTCTCTGCTTTCTCTGAGGCTAAGATCTCTGCCTGATTTACATGGTCATTGTTGCTGGGTGCTTGTGTGCTGGTTTTGTATGCTGGTTTTGTACGCTTATGTATAGGGAAACCATGGTGGGCGGAATTAAAAGAAGAAGGTAGCAGGGATGATGATGGCCTTGGGTCATGGAAGGGGAGGCCTGGGGAGTCGGTGCATTAACAGCAATGGGTACAAGAGGGAATAAAAGGTTCCAGTGTTGGTTGTCATGATGTTTACACCACCATCTTGAAGCGATTAAACTATTGAATTATATACTATGCTAAATGAAATAAAAAAGAAAAGAGACTTAAAAATCGGAGACTTTTTATATTTTTAAAGAGCTATAAACAGACCCAAAGATGACTGCATGGGGGCACTCTCATGTAACCTGCAAGCCTACAAGCTTGCATGTAGCCTGCAAATAAGTGTGTATATATATATATATATATATATATATATATATATATATATATGAATAGTTTGCTGACCACTAGTTTAAAGGATAATAGCGAACCAAGGCCTACCCTACTTGTGAAGCTGAACAGCATGAATACCTTTAAAACTCCTGGGCGTGCTGCCTCAATCATATCTCTTGCCCTCTCCAGGAATAAATCACTATTCTGAATGCTAGATTATCCATTCTTTTACTTCATAACTATGTTTAACATATGCAGGTTGATGAGAGGAGGCTCCGAGTTTGA
Organism: Nesogale talazaci; assembly: GCA_004026705.1. NCBI lineage: Eukaryota > Metazoa > Chordata > Mammalia > Afrosoricida > Tenrecidae > Nesogale > Nesogale talazaci. The sequence continues at coordinate 18,668 of PVJH01018402.1, read as the reverse complement.
AGTCTCCACTCTTCTATTCTTTTTCCCTCACCAGAAAGGTCTCGGGTGCAGGACAAGATTCAGATGAGAGTCAGAGAAAAGGTCTGAACCTTTAGTGAGGGGGATACTTCAGACAAGAAAGTCAGAGGACCCTAAACAGTCTGACAAAGACGAGCCAGCAAGGGTGCAGTGTAGCATACAACTTTCCTCTTGTCCTTCAATCCCTCCCCCACTATCATAACCCCAATTCTACTTTACAAATATGGATAGACCAGAGCATGGATATGGGTACAGCTAAGAGCTGGAAACAGGGAATTCAGGACAGATAAACCCCTCAGGACCAATATTAAGAGTAGTGATACCAGAAAGGGAAAAGGAAGGTGGAAGGAGAAAGGGGGAACAGATCACAATGATCTACATATAACCCCCTCCCTGGGGATTGGACAACAGAAAAGTGGGTGAAGGGAACCATCAGTCAGTGTAAAGCATGAAAAAAATAATAATTTATAAATTTTCAAGAGGGAGGGGAAAAAGTGAGGAGCTGATACCAAGGGCTCAAGTAGAAAGAATGATGATGGCAGCAAATGTACAAACGTTCTCAACCTAATGGAAGGATGTATGGCTTGCGATAAGAGTTGTATGAGCCCCCAATAAAATGATTTTTAAAAATACATATATACATACATAAAAGGTCTGTCAAAACATGAAGTTGGACCTTCCAGCACAGACTGGCTCAGTGGCAGGGCATCAGCTGTCGACTGGCTTTCCAGAGTGGACCCTTCTCTTTTCAGGCCAGTTCTAGAACCAGCATCCCAGACTTCATGCTGTGCTCTTGCCTCAGACCCCAAAGTCAAGAGTTTACGCAGTCTTTGTGGGGTTGTGTTAGCAGCCTGTCTCTGTCTTCTTCCTCTTATATAAAGATCTCCGTATCTCTGAGTCTCCTCCATTGATAAGAAAACGCGTTTTACTCCGTCCTTCACCTTTGTTTGGGCTGCAAAGGGCTGTGCAGAAAATGTGTCGCCACCTGTCCTTTGTGTTCAGAGTCTTCCCTTGTCACCTCTTTACCCCCTGCCAGTCTCTGACTAGTGAGCACTAGAGAACATTCTGGATCTGCCTCAAGTGAGAGACTGAGAGGAGAGGCACAGGGATCAGAGTAAGACAGAGTGACCATTGGGCTCCCTAATCCACAGCAGCAAAGGACAAGGACCACTGGACTGAAGCAGTTGGCTGCTGGCTGAGGAGACGTGTTGGTGCGGGCCATTGACTGTGTCTTTTCTTTTCACCGATCCTGCCCCGTCACCTGTTAGCTCCCCTAACAAACCTCCTTCGTGTTGTCTGCGCTCTGTGTGGCCATTGCTACAACAGGTTGGACCCAGGACAGATGTAGAGAGGTGTGAGAAGGAACACTTGGTGTCAGACGAGGTAAGGAAGGAAGGAATGTAGCGGCATATCTGATCCCTGCCTTGTGGCGGTCGGGAAGCCAGAGGAGTTCAGCTATGGCTCTCTCCAAGTCATTTCCACCCTGCCTGTGTGGTAGTCCACATGCACATAAGATGCTCTAGGACAGAACTAGCAGGACAGAGGGATGTGCATGTTCAACTTTAAGAAACAAAGGGGTTTTCTAATATGATTAATACCTATTCATTTCAGCTACGCAGTGCTGCATAATGAACTATTCCAAATCTAATATCTTAAGGTAATTTGATTTTGCTCGTGATTTGGTAGGTCAAGGATCTAGCTGGGCAGTCAGGCCGGTATGCAGCGTAAGCTGCTGCCGCTGAACTTGCCGGGGGTGGGGATGGGGTGTCCATTGCTAAGGTAACTTCTTGACGGACATGCCTGCGTTTTCATGCCCTTTGCATTTGTTTTATCCACAGGGCAGCTCATCCTCCAGAAGTCTTTCGATATGGCTTGAGATTCTCCCAGAATATTGATTTCTCAGGAGTCTGACGTCTTACATGGCAATGCCGAGTTCCAAGTGCATCTGGCCCAAGCTTCAGGCAATAGAAGTTGTCAATTTGTGAAGTCTTGGACCTAGGAACTTGTACAGCATAATGTCTGTCACACGCCATTAGTCAGAGTAGGCGCTGGCCTGGCTCAGAATCACGGAGAGAGAGCATAGAAATTCCTGTCTCCTTTGGGCTGAGTGTCAAGTCATTGACAGATCCCTCTAACAAGATATGCGAGTTCTTATTGCTTTACACCAGTCGTTCCTAACCTGTGGGTCTCAACCCCTTTGGGGGTTAGACAACCCTTTCACAGGAGTTGCCTGATTCATAACAGCAGAAAAATGACAGTTATGAAGTAGCAACAAAAATAACTTTATGATTGGGGGATCACCACAACATGAGAGACTGTCAGCCTTAGGAAAGTTAAGAACCATCACTCTACATCCTTGCTAACACCTGGTATTATCAGAATTTTTACATTTTGCCCCTCTGGTGACTGTGAAAATAAAGGATATGAATATTTTCAAACACTGTCTATTGAATAGTTACTGTGTGCCCACTGTATTGCTAGATCCTTTTCAAAATTTCCCTCATTTTAATCTTAACAATTCTGGGAAGTAGATCCTATTACCCTCAGCGAAGCTCTGGCAGAATGGAAGTTCAATCATAGATCGACTCCAAGTTCTTGATTTTAAATTTCTCTTTCTATCCCAAGATGTGAGCTAAGAACATTTGAAGCTGAGGTCAAACTATGAAGAAAATGTAGTACTATTAAAGAATAATGATGACATAGTGTATGACATAACAATATAATTGAAAATGTTTATCAATCTCATTTGAAAGGATCACTCCCCACTCACCCCACCCCATCCTACCCTCTCTCTATCTAGCAATGAAAACTACATCTCCAACTCTAAAAGCTGAGATAAAACAAAACACACAATTTTCAATGTTCAGAAGGAATTTGTGTACTGCTTTTGAAAAGGAGCTAATCTGATGTTGAGAAAACATGGGGAATGACTGAGGAAAGAAAAGTTATAGCACCTTCTTCAGAATCAAGGCAAAACTGAAGTGTTTGGAACTTATTTGACTAGCCCAGGAGAGAAGGAAAGAGAACGTTCTGTCACAGTGGGTATTCTGGCTTGAACTGTGTCCCTCCTCAAATATATGATGTGCATTTTAACCTCAGATCCCATCTGGGAAGAAATCCCACACTAAGGATACAGAATTCATATAGGGTATGTCCTGAGTCAGTCTCCTGAGATGTAAAGGAGATTAAACAAACATGCAAGAAGCTTAGATGGAGGAAGAGAGATGCAAGCCACACAGAGATCTCTCAGGAACCAGGAGGGAACCCGGAGGAGCCTCCTTCCTTCAGAGCTGACAGACAGAGGAAGCCTTTGTCGGGAGCCAGTGCTTGGAATCTGGACTTCTTCTCTCTCAACTGTGAGAAAATGAATTTCTGCATGTCCAAATCATTCATTGATGGGGTTTCTGTGTTCATAGCACTAACTAAGTAGGTTTCAAATCATATTTTGCAGTGAGTTGAAATCAGTCTTACTGGTCTATTTTCTATTGTTTCTGCCCATGTTGCTTAACATGTAAGAGAGAGAAAAATGTGCCACATTACCACAACATTTATCATTCAGACCTTTACAGTGAAGACTCTACTTTATAATCGTGTGAGGATGCCCAAGGCAGGAGACAAAGCCTCACAAAATTGGCAGAGCCTTTTCATGAACCTCAGGACCTAACACTGTGTTGTTGCCACCATTTAGTCCTGGTATGGATGTTCCAGTGCTTGAGGAAAATACATTTTCTCAGCTACATTTCAAAAATGACCCCTGAATTCAGAGCAAAACAGTTTTTTTGTTTTGTATTAAGATCATTTTATTGGGGGCTCTTACATCTCTTATAACAACTCACCCATCAACTGTATCAAGCATATTTGTACATATGTTGGCGTCATTGTTTTCTAAATATAGACATTCCCTTTGAGCCCTTGGTAGCAACTCCTCTCCATTAGTTGTTAATTGCTAGGATCCTAGATTCCACATCATTTCCTCCGTAATCTCACTTCTTCCCCAAACTTCAATGTCTTTCGTACCTGTTTTAGTTCCCTTTCCCTGCTCTGCGCATTCTACGAAAGGTTGTGGTATAGTTTCCTTTGTTGCGTTTCCTCTCATCAGCTTCCTTGTTGCTGTTGTTACTGTTGAAGATGAGCACTTCTAGGTTTCCAGTCGTGCTTATTTCTTTGAATGTTGCCCATAGGGATTATTTAGGGTCAGGGAATTTCATCTATAGTATTCAAACCAGTTTAAATATCCCCCCAAAGGGGTGGGATGTGGGTTATATATGGAATCACTTGTCCTTTGCTTTCTTGTCTTTTCCTCTGGAATTTTGCATAAGGGGTTTGTCAGTCGGTCTTCACTTGCTGCTGCCTTGTTTTTAGTAGAAAGCTGCATGAAAGAACTCTGGATCATGGGGAAAAATTTACACACACCCACAAATTATTGACTTAAAGAGCAAAATTCGAAAACCTGAAAACCACATGCAAAAAGAATTTCTTTAAATCTGAAAACAACATGCAAAAAGTTTCTTTAGGGTCTATTAATAGATTTGTGGTTAAAAAAAATAGCCAAACTGAAAGAGCCTTTGCAGCTGAGGATAACACATTTCCCAGTTGATCATAGGGGGACCTGATTCTTTCATGGACAAGGTTTTTGATGTTGACTGCTTTTCCCTACTAAATGCTTTACTGCTGAGAAATTCGTTCATGTATTTAGAATGGATAGAAATTCGTTCATGGTGACCAGGTGCATATCCCATGAAGTCAGGAAGGAGCTAGCCAATGTCGCTTGTGGAGGTGGGTCATTCCAGAGATATGTAGAGATGTGTCTGCTACTCCATGCGGTCTAGTTGGTTCCAGGTCATTCACCCCACGTACAATAGAACGGAACCTGTTTGATCCTTGCCATCCTTACACTCAGTGCTATAAGTGAGCCCAGTGGGGCAAATCATGTTAGTCCATCTCTTTTTCCCAGACTCTCTACTCAGGATGACACCCTCCTCCAGAGATTGGTTCTTCCGAATCACATGTCCAAAGTAAGTGAGATGTAGGTTCACCATGCTTGCTTCTAAGGACATGCAGTCTCTACTTCTTCCAACACAGATTTCTGGCAGACCATGGTGTATTTGAAATTCATCATGATTTAATGTCATCAATCATTTTGGGGGGTACAAAAGACATTCCCAGATATGAAATATAATTTAAGGAGAACATTTATTATTATGCCTTACACAGGACAAAAGCAAGACAAAGATAACCAAGGATTTATAGTTTATACGGCTACTTACATAAGACTTGACACACGATTCATGACTGGTGGCAGATTCATATATCGCAGTTAAGGTAGGACGATAGAAATGCGGATGAGACCATGATTAGAACACGTACATTTTGTTAGAAGAGCTTACAAAATTGATCAGGGCCCTTCCTACCAAGTGCAGTCAGGAGATGGCTCAGAGGGTATGACTCATGGCAATGGGACCCCACTAGTGATTTCCACGAAGAACTAACGCAGGCTAACCCCTAAAGGAGACTGCCCCTTCCTGAGTTGGCTGGAAGGAGTGGAGGTAATCCATTTGCCAATACACTCACTGAAGGGCAAGATGATTTACCTCCCTGGTAAATCAATGGTAAGAAGGAATTCAATGGAGGCTAAATCCATGTGGGGACTCTGCATATAGATTTTAGACTTCCACTGTTAATTCATAGACTTCTGCATACCAGATGCTCAGAATATAAGCTCTAATATAACCAAAGGTTTCCATTTTCCCCAGTCTTCTTCATTCCTGGTCTAGCTTTTGCATGCATTGTAGACGATTGGAAATACTACAAATTTGCCCACAGTCACCTCAATCCCCAAAGTGACATCTTTGCTTTTGAACACTCTCCAGATGTCTTTAGTAACTCATTTGCCCAATGCAGTAAGTCATTTGAATTTTGGACAGTTCCTTTCATGGTCCTTGATTGTGGAACCAAGTAAAATAAACACCTCAACAACTCCAAAGTTTTCTCTCTTTAACACGATGCTGCTAAGTAGTTCAGTTGTGAAGATTTTTGTTTTCTTTATGTCGAGCTACCATCTATATGGAAAGTGATTGTCTTTGATCTTTATCAGTGTTTCAAGTCCTTATAGCTCCCAGCAAGCAGAGTTTGTATCCAGTCCTTATAGAGCAATCACTCTTCAAGTCTTCTTCATAAAGTCCAGCTTCTCAGAGGGTTTGCTCAACACACAGCCTGAGTGATTATGGTAAAAGGTGCACATTGGTGTATTCCTTTTCTGATTAAACCAAGTAGTATGTATTACCTTGTTCTGTTCCAATGACTGCCTCTTGGTCGTGTGTAGGTCCCACTATGAAATATTTTGCAATCCCCAATCCAGAAAATGTCTGTTTCTTCATAAATTAAAGCTAAAAGTTTCCATTAAAAAAAGCCCACCAGAGGGCTGAGCCCCGATAGCGTAGTGGTTGTGCATGGGACTGCGGCCCACTGGGACGGAGGTTCAATTCCAGCAGTGGGGCTGGGCCTCCTACTCCCACCACCGGAGAGCAGTGATTACCGCGCCGCCCCCCCCCACCAAAAGCCCGCCAGTAATAAGCTTTCAATTTGACTTCTTTTTACTACCAAGAGAAACAGGACTTGTTTTTCTGGGATTCTAAAGGAAAATGTCATATTCATTTATTTACTTGATTCCCATACACACTTATTTATTTATTTTTTTGTTATTTTGGGGGGGGGCATCACTGCCCTCGGTGGTTGTGGGAGCTACCACACTTATTTTTTGTTGTAAAATTCAGATATCTTTTTTCACTACGTAAGATGCTTTGATATTTTTATAGATCATTGGAAAATATCTTTTACAAGAAAGTTATTTACTAAGTTGATTGTGGTGCTTGTACAACTCTTCCTAATAAAATTGAACTATTGAATTGTATGATGTGCGAATTATATGCCAATAAAACTGCAAACAAATAAAAACAAAAATGTGCAGAGGGATTTTGTCCTTTTACTTGACAGTGAACCAGAAATGTTTTCTAATAATCTCTAGGACTTCTGTTTGCTCAAGAATCCTACCATTCTGTGTATAGGAAGAAAGTCAGGATCCGGAGAGGTGGCCCCTGACCCTTTTCTGGCTTCTATTGTGGTTCTTTGATGCATCCTCCTCCAACTTTCAGGGACATGAGGCAAAAAACCCAAACACAGCAAACTGATCACTGCAGGTTCACATGGATGCCGACTTGGGAGGGAAGGGATTTGATTTAGAGCCAGCCACTCTCCTCAAGACCGATAAAACAAGGTCATTTTGTGGGATACATTCCAAAGGGAAGTCCCCTGGGGAAAGTTGAAAACAGGAACTTGAAATCCCAGACACCGTGCTGATCTCACTGGGGTGCCACAGCAAATGGGCTATTGCTTAGTTGACCAAATCTCGGGCTTCACTCTGCTCAGGCTGTCTCTGCCCTTCCCGCCTCTCCAAGCCTCCTATGATTCATTTCTTATGGCTTTGATTTTCCTCTTAGAGTGAACTTCCATTAGGTTGATCTAGAAAGTATCATCTATACTTGAATAAAAGACAATTCTTGGGCAAAAAGTGCATCACTTTGAAAATTCTTTATTTACTTTTAAAAATGTAGGTAATATTAAGGTAGGTACTCATCTCTATGTAAAATAACATAGCTAAAGTAATACATTAATTTAGAAATAGTACTCCTCCGACTCACTATTTCCTGAATGATTTTATTCATTTCCGAAAATGCCCCCCCCCCCCACCTCCCCAATGACTGGGGCTAAGGTTTGAAGCCTTGAACATAGCTTGCTAGAAGTCACCCTCCTCCTTTTAGGTGATTGGAGAGGCAGGGTTCAGAGAAGAATCTATAGTTTGCATGTAGACTGGGTTGCACACCTTGGCATCTTGTTTTCAGCCCCATGTCAGTCAATATTAAATTTGAATATTAATATCAAAACCCACAGGACTGGGAAAGGAACTGACCTTTTGCAAGCTGTCAAAGTAAGAAGATATCTTTGCCAATGTCTTCACTCCCCTAAGTTCTCATAGGGTACAGCCTCTGCTCCAGGTTCGTCCTTCTTAGCCTTTTTCTTCTCTGCTCTTTCATTCTGGCTGCCTTTTGGGAAGGAGCCCTGAAAGCAGTGTGGTTATTGGCCAATGATCCAGTAGGTCGGCAGTTTGAAACCACCAGTTGTCTGCTGTCCCTGAAACTCACAGGAGCGGCACTATGAATCATTGCATCCAAAAGACAGTAGTGATTTTTTTTCTTTTCTCTTCTGGGAGTCTGTCCCGTGCAAAGATGAATCCAGGGGGAAATTACATGGTTGTGGAAAGGGTCTACACTTGAATGGTGAAGACTTGACCTTGAAGTCTAAATCCCCCACTTCAAAAATGGGTTATCTTGAATAAATCACTTAAGCTTTCTAAGCCTCAGTTTTCTTATCTGTGTTAAATGTGGCTGTGTGGACTTAAAAGACATCATAATATGTGTGGCCGGAGCTAAGGTGCTATTATGATACCTGTCACTTTCATTTTTAATGTGATATTGACTCTGAAAGACTAGTCTGATGATGGGAGTTTGAGTTATGGAAGCCTGATGAGGGAGAAACAGAGGGCATGGGGCTGGGACTGGGGCTGGGGCTGGGCAGAGGGCGACCGACACCTTTGATATACCATGATGGTTGGTAGGTAATAACTATTGCTTCCCCACAAAATCATGCCCTCTTGAAGCTCAGACCCTGGAGTTGGTCTCGGATCTGGTGAGGTAACTGAGGTGCAGTGAGGCCAGGCTCTGGTCCCAGATTACATAGCTTGCTTGTATTGGAGCTGGGAGTAGAGCCGGATATCATTATTCCCAGTAGTGGAATTGGCAATTAAAGGTCAGGCTTGCAAGCATCCATGTTTAGTCTGAAGGAGCCTTGCTAAATTCCATTTCCTCTGAAGAATTCTGAACGGAAGCTTTTAGATACCCTATGCTTGATTTCTGCTTCCACCCCCCACCCCCCACCCAGTCATCTGGGTGAAATGATTTCACAAGAATCTTTGAAAAGGGAGTCCTCTGGCCTAAGGCTCCTCCTAAGGCACAGTGTGGGCTGTGCCTCTTGAATGTGGTGAGCCCGCAGTGAATATGGTCGGGGTCTCAGGTCCCACGCTGCCATCCAGAGGAAGCCTCTTGGCTGAGGTTCTTCAATTTCTCTCTCATGATAAAATGGTTTAAACGTATAAGGAACACTCAGTGTCTCAGTTTTTTTTCTGTTTTGCCATCTCGCTCATCATTTTAAATAAATAAAACAGGCACTGTGGAAGTCCCATGAGTATCCTTCCTTGGAAGAACTCACAACTTTGAATTTGATACTTACCCGTTTTGGTGTATTTTTGTACTTTAACACATGTGCGTACCCATAAACATATGCACTTATCCATAAATAGTATATATAGTGAAGTGTTACAGGCTTTTAAACTTTACACGCATAGCATGTGGTTCTGGTGCCTGGCTTATTTGTTCAACTTTATATTGTGGAGATTTAGTCACGTTGAAACACGTAGGATATGATAGTTTAACTGTTATAATTTGCCCTGCAAATTTACATCACACCCTTATTTCTTTAACTTCTGTGGTAAGGGACAAACAAGTTTCAAACATACTTTATGGAAAGCACTTAGTAAGTCTTTAACAGAACAAAATTTGCCCTGGGTTGGTAGTTGGGCTGTGAACTGCAAGGTCAGTTGTTTGAAACGACCAGCTGCACCTGGGGAACAAGCTGAGATTTTTCTACTCTTGTAAAGTGTTCTGCCCTTAAAATCCACTGATTACAAGGTCTCCTCTGTCCTGTAGGTTTGCTCTGAGTCAAATCAGTGTGAGAGCTGTGGGTTTGGTTTGAATAGAAGCAGGACGAAGACAAGAAAATGACTGTTCATCTGCATGAGGGAGAACCCAGGCCAGGCTGAGGATCATGAAGGCATCCCAAAGGTACAGATGTTGGACCGCTTACATAGGACCTGCAAGTGCGAGGGCAGGATTAGTGGCAGATCAATGTATCATGGCAGCAAGTAGGACTGTACAAGCAGGAGTGGGGCCATGATTGGGAAACGGTCTATGCTCCAGAGACAAAATTATAGCTTTGGTGTGGGGCTCTCTGATCAAAGCAGTCAGGAAAGGACTCTAGGATTCTTGTGGACTCTAGCACTCCAAGTTCCATCAAGGGCAAATTCAGGCAAGTCCCTAAGAGCTGGACTGGCCCTCTCTGGACAGGCGAGGAGAAGGGTAACAATAATGCACTCTACCTGCGGGCAAGGCTACTCACATTGCTAGTTGATTGATGATCAGAAGAAATTCAATGAAATTGAATCCACGTGGATACTCAAAAATGGAGTAGGAAATGATGGAAATGATATTTTTCTGCAAACTCAGTGCTCGGAGTTTCTAGCTCTAAAACACCTCTTGGGTAGTGTTGTTAATGTGGTAGGCTGCTAATCAATAGAAGGCTTGGGTCCAGGCAGACATGCCCGGACTGCTTCTAAAACGTCAGCCAGTCAAAGCCCTGTAGAGCACAGTTCTACTCTGGTGTACATGGGATGGCCATGGGTCAGCATCACTTTGGTTATTTATTTATCTACTTCTTTAATGAATCACCTGTTCTGTACTTTCTTGATTATCACACTATACAGTCACTGCCCTTCAATTGATTCCATTCACCGCAGCCCTATAGACCAGGGTCGAACTGCACCCACATGTGGGGTTTCAAGACTAGCTTCATGTGAGCAGCAAGCTCCCTCTTCCTCCCTCAGAGAGCGGGTGTCTCCACACTGAGGACCTTTGGTTGGGTACACCCCAGTGCATCACTCCTGGGCCCCCGGGGCTCCTTGACACTGGACTTGCCTATTTTTTTCAATCGTTTCATTTCGTGACTCTTTAAGAGTTAGTTAAAACACTAAATCATGATTATCACAGGAAAATGCAGATCACAGCACAGACTGTTAACAGGGAGCGTGCAGTGTTTTGAATAGCAATGATGTGGACTTCCATTCGGCACGTGATGGGGGCCATCTCTAAGCTCTGTAAAAGAAAATTTGTTTCTGCCACGCTACGGTTCATTTCCCCTAAAGGGTATTTAAAGCAGACCTCTGAGTGCTTTTAGGGTTGTATTTCTAAGAGGGAAAATGGTTTTAAAGCAAACTATTCCCTCTCCTTGTACTTCTTCTCCTTTTTCTCTCCTCCACCTGTTCCTGTTCCTCTTCCTCTTCCTCCTCCTCCTCCTTCTTTCTGACTTCCAGCTTATGAAGAGGTGCAGTTGGACCAGAATTATCACACAGGACCTTTGGGCTTCTTGATCCTCACTCTCCTGGTCACTTTTTTTTTTGAAATCAGCACCGAGTGAATTGGCAATCAGAAGTTAGCTTCGTTGCTTCAGGAAGGCCTTTCAGGAATGCATATTCTGCTCTTTACTCCTGGCCCGGCCCAGAGGGCGTGGGGGTTCAGTGGCAGAGTTCTTGCCTTCTTTGTGGGGAGGCCCTTGTTCAAAACCAGCCCCCACTCCTGAGGAGGCTCATGAGCAGAGTTTTTATGCTTACATAGGCTAGGAAGAAACCCACTGCAAGGAATCAGCCAGGGAAACCTGGAGGATTACAATGGTTTGATCCCCAAGGACCATGAAGCCGGTGCTGGATCAGGCAGGATTTCATGCAGCTGAGCATGGGGCTGGTCCTGAGAGGGGTCCAGGAAGTGCCGCTGATAAGAACAAGCCTACCCCCGAGACATATTCCATGACCTTTCCTCGCTCTCTTTTCCTGGGAGGCCCAACCCCATGGTGGCTGCCCCATCTGGTGATGGCACAAGCATGGTTTCAGTGTGACAAGCAGGTTGCGATGCTGCGATCACGGGTCTTAGCATTCTCCAGGGAGAGCTATTTCCAAGGAGGCAGAGGGAAGTGTGGAGGTGGTGGTGGTGGGAAAGGGGGTGGGGGGTAGTGTCGGCGAATGAAGCCAACTGCACAGCTGCAGGGACTGGTTGTAAAAGAGATTAAGTCCTCCCCGCAGCTGAGTGTATTTTACCAATGTCAATGTTGATCTCCCCTTTTCAACCCTCGAGGGAGTCTGAGGAGAGGGATGTGTTCCTAGAACCTTAGCTGGGCAGCAAAATGGCACGCTGCTTGAGAATGCCTGGGACCCCCAGCAAGAAGCTTCAAGAGCTGGGGGAGAGGGTCAAAGAAAGGTCAAGGGGAAGGAAGGTGGGGGATTCAGCCAGCTCAGCTGGAATATTCCAGGCTGTGTAAGCTCTTAAATAAATATTCCCACCCCTACCCATGGCTTATCAGGTCCGCTTAACCTTTTGAAGTTTACTAATCTTGCCACCCTCAAACTTGCTGTGTTTCAGTAGATAGGGACGAGATCTGGTTGTAACTGTCACCTTGTCTCAGAAATGGAGGCGAAGGAAGGCTGGAGGTTTGTTATCAGGACGGAGGGCTCCGTGGGGGCCCCGGGGGCTGACGGAGATGTCAAAGTACTGACCTAAGGCCCAGATCTCCTCACAGCACCCCTCCTCACTCTGCCTGGGCTCCCAGTGACCCCTGGCTGGGGTCTTACACCTTCGCTCCCTGGTGATTTCTCTGTGCCATTCCACCCAAGATGCTCGGCGCTTAATGGCAGGTTTATCAAGAGCTAAGCGGCAAGGGCCAGACAGGACGAACTGGTGGTGTCCAAGTGTCAGAGCTATGCCATTGTTGAAGAATTAGTGCTTCCTGCTGGCCACCGGGTCGCCAGAGTATGTCAGGACATAATGGATGGGACAGAAGAAGAGTTAACACTTTGTGAACTCACTGGTTGGTGAGTCAATTCTGACCGGTGCTGATCTGGTAGGACAGAGTAGCACAGTCCCACACGCTTTCCGAGGCTGGAATTTTTATGGGAAGAGCTCTCTAGGGCTTTCTGGCCCCCCCCCCCCCCATTCTCTTGGGGAGCTGCTGGTGGGTTCAGGTGCTTAACCAGGGCTTTGTCCCACTGTGCTAAACCGCCTTTGTGGGTTCTCATTGGATCTTCTTCCTGGAACCTTCAGAAGAAGTCCACCTTTACCTCCGAGAAGGCAGAGCCTCGGAGAAGGTAAGTCATTTCTTGGAGGGGACAGAGCTGATACTTGGGGGAGGGGGCATTTGAATCATCCCACGTCTGAAAGCATTTGGAACACCTCTTCCCTGTGTGATCGTCCACGTGTGTGCTTCCACCACAGCTGCCTGGCCAACAGTGGAAGGTTTCAGCTGGAGGCTGTTGATTTAGAAAATGCCTTTTTCCCTCTTAGGGGGATGGGTCTATGTTCTCACCGTGGCCACAGGACTTTGTTCCTGGCATTTGACAAAATTAAAAGGGGTTGTTGGATGTTCCAGGAATTTCCCATTTTGTTTGCTAGTCAAGCTGACCCCCTAGATCAAGTAGGCACCCAGTCAATGTTTACCTGATGTCTAGTGTGTATCAGACACTGGGTGGGAGCTAGCATGATCGTGGTTAAGCACCGGCCAACAGGATCTTGGGGCCAACGTGGTGGAACCTTAATGGCATCAGGTAATTACAAAAAAGGTGCCCATTGTCCTTGGGACAGAGGGTGATACGGAGCATGTGGCATTCGTAGTGGGCGCATGACCAATGAGATTGCTGTAGGCAGGTTTCCTGAGAAGGGAGCGCATCTGCAGGGAGCCAAGGCAAATGGGTCTCTCTTGGGCTCCCTGGGTGAAAAGCAGGAATAGCACTTGGAAAATGTCCGTGAGTCAGAGTTTTGGTGATCAGAAGGTGCGAAGCCATGGCCTCTATAGAGTCAGCTGCACATTTCATGTGTTCAAGCATGGACTCCCTGCCATTGAATTTCTGACTCACAGCGACTCTGTAGGACAGGGTAGAATTGCCCTGGCGCGTTTCCAAGACTAAATCAGAGGTCCTCAAACTACGGCCCGTGGGCCACATGCGGCCTGCCGAGGACATTTATCTGGCCCGCTGGGGTGTTTTCTCACCGCTGCTGTCCTGCTTAGCACCAGACTCATCCTGGACCTGAAGTGAATTTGTTCATAGGTGTTTTTCTTTTCTTTTCTTTTCTTTCTTTCTTCTTCTTCTTCTTCTTCTTTTTTTTTTACTATAGTCCAGTCCTCCAATGGTCTGAGGGACAGTGAACTGGCTCCCTGTTTAAAAAGTTTGAGGTTCCCCTACTGTAAATCTTCTAGCAGCTCAATGCTTACTCCGATATGTCACCAATGCTCTTTCCTCAAGCACAAGTTAGTGCACAATGCTCAGGTGGCAGGAGAAGAGGACACTTAGGAAGTCTGAAAATGCACCGGAATATCTTTCCTCTGTGGGAGAAAAGTGAGGCGTAGTAAGACCAGTATTGTTGTTGTTGTGTTTTTTGCGGAACTGCTGCCCGCAGGCTTGGCGGTTCAAATCCAGTGGTGGCTCTCAGGAGTGGCACTGTGTAGCGCTCATGACCACCAGAGGCAGTGATGCCCACCAAAAAAAAAAAAAAAAGGAAGAAAGAAAAAAAATTTAAATGATATTGTATTGTATTTGAAAAAAATCATTTTATTGGGGGTTGATACAACCCTTATCACAATCCATCCATCCATCCATTGTATGCCAAGCACATTTGTACATTTGTTGCCATCATCATTCTGAAAACATCTGCTTTCTGCTTGAGCCCTTGACATCAGTTCCTCATTTTTTCCTCTCCCTTCCTGCTCTCCCCGCTCTCAGGAACACTTGATAATTTATAAATTATTATTTTATCATATCTTACATAGTCCGATGTCTCACTTCACCCACTTCCCTGTTGTCTATAACCCAGGGAGGAGGTTATATGTAGATTCTTGTAATTGGTTCCCCCTTTCTACCCAACCTTCCCTCCAACCTCCTGGAATTGCCACTCTCACCACTGGCTCTGAAGGGATCATCCATTCTGTATTCCCTATGTTTGCAGTTCCTATTTGTACTGGTCTAACCAGATTTGTAAGGTAGAATTGGGATCATGACAGTGGGGGGGGGGGGCGTGGAGTGATGGGAGGAAGTCTTGAAGAACTGTAGGAAAGTTGTATGTTCATCATCGCTATGCTGCACCCTGACTGGTTTGTCTCCTCCCCTCAGCCCTTCTGTAAGGGGAGGTCCCGTTATCTACAGATGGGCTTTGGGTCCCCAATCTGTACCACCCCTTATTCACAATGATATAATTTTTAGTTCTTTGATGCCGGGTACCTTATCCCTTCGACACCTCATGATCATAAAGGCTGATGTGCTTCCTCCGTGTAGGCTTTGTTGTTTCTCAGCTAGATGGCCGATTATTTATCTTCAAGTCTTTAAGACCCCAGATTTTATATCTTTTGATAGCTGGACACCATCAGCTTTCTTCACCACTTTTAGTTATGCACACATTTGTCTTCAGCGATTGTGTCAGGAAGGTGAGCATCACAGAATGCTAGTTTATCATTCCATATCATAAGTAGGAAGCCAATTTCCAAGAACATCTCATATTTATTAGGCTTTTTGAAACTCTATCCACTGAAATGTTTTCCATACACAACAGTAGTCATAGAACCCTAGAACGTTGACAGTGAAGGCAAGCCAATGAAAGAATGGAGAAGTGTGAGATTCTAATTTAGCTCTTAATTTATCCTTCTTTGGTAAGGTTCTTACTTAGTCAATGAAAGCCATGACGCCAGTGGTCAGATCCACAGAACATTCACTCAGGGTTGTAGTTGCCACAGCCAGAGCAATGATGGAACCAGATAAAATCTCTCCCTGGAAAAGTCTCTAATTCCAACCTTGTTCTCTTTGGGGGACATCTTACCTTTTGAGACCTCACTTCATACTGGAAACGAACTCTCCTTGGGGCATGAAATCAGTGTTTTGATCTGTAATACTCTTGGAATTTGGGGCCCAGAGTTCTAATGACCAAATAGTGACTTCTTTTCAGCCTCTTCTCCATGGACCTCCTCCCATGCCAGACCACACAACAGAACGCTTAGTACTATCCAGTCTCAATTTTAATGATGAAATAATATGCAAGTCAAAGGGAGCTGATGTCAAGGAGTTTAAGGAGGAAGAGAATGTTTCAAAACTGTGGTAGCAATTGTACAATACTGCTTGATATGATTGAACTATGAAAAGATATGCTGTCTCTGTTAGCTACCATTAAGATGGTGTTTTTTTTTTTGGGGGGGGGGGATGTAGTTCTATGAGACTCCAAAGCAGTGAGCTATAGACTATGGCTCTTCTAGCCATAGCCATTGCTATTCTCACCACATGACCTTTCCCCGGTGGGTCTTGGTAAGAAGGTAGAGCGAGATCCTAACTGTATTATACAATTCAGCTGTGATTGCCATCCTGGTGGATATAAACTAAGCCAGCTCACAGGCAGGGTGGGGGATTTCACTATCAGCCAGAGAAAAGAGCCAGGAAGGGAGTGTATCCTTTGGACCGCGAGATCCCTGTGCATTGGACCTTTTTGATGCAGGAGACTGCTTGGACACCAGAGAAGCAGTAGAACCAGGCTGTGAGGCATGAGGCAGAGCTGTGAGCTTCCCAGTCACAGAGCAAGTAAAACTGAGTGCTGTGGGGGACTGTTGGCTGACTTACGGAGTGGGACACCTCTGAGCACTTAACTGGGGGGACGATGTTTGCTGACCCACAGAGCTGGAGCTGGATGCCTTTGGATTGTGGCTTATGGCAGGGTGATGTGCCCGTTGGGGACTTATTGGCTGTCCTAAGAGAGATGTTTAACATGGACTGAGCAGGGCAGTGGCCAAGCCAAGAGACTGATACCCAAGCGAAGCCTAAGCCTGCCTATAGACCTGGCAGAGAGGAAACTCTTACTGAACAATGATAGCCTGCACATTTCTCACTGGATCCGTCACCTACTGACTTCCTTAATAAATCCCAGAAGCTTGAGCATTGTCTGTGAGTTCTGACTGGCCGTGGCAATGAATTTTAAAACCTCATTGAAAAGTAGAAAGTACTATGGGAAACAATAGTTACTTACATGAACTCTCTTTTTAGATTACATGAATACTTACAAAACTTATTTTGTAAAATCATTATACACTGAATGACAGCATCTTGAGTTACAACATTGCTAATTACAAAGGAGAAGCCATCAATTTTTTTCTTCTTTTCTTCAAGTATGACCTAATTATTGAGAGACTTAGTTTAAGTCCACAAGTACTAATTTCTACAAGGAAGTTATATCAAGGGCTCAAGTAGAAAATATTTGGAAATGAAGATGGCAGCATGTGTACAAATGTGCTTGATACAAAGGATGTATTGAATGTTATAAGAGCTGTAAGAGCCCCCAATAAAATTATGGGGAAAAAATTAAAACACCAGGAGCCTTGACAAAATCAATGACTTTTTAAACATCAGAAGCAAAGACAACAACAGAGTCACCTTGTAGCATGTGAAGATGAAGCTGTGAGATTGAGAACCTCATTGGAATTGGGTCATGATGACAACTCTGAGCCCAGCACAGTAGAAGATTCAGAGAGCACATTGGCATCAATCCTACAGGTCTGTTGACTTGGGCAAGTTGAACTTGGACAAATGTTCTGTGGCAATAAATCACAGGCATATATATATGTTTTGGGGGGACATCACTGCCATATTTTTCATAAATATATTTCTGCTGAATACTTCGTGGAAATTTTATAAACAGTCATTTTTATGTCACCCCCTCTGTTAGTGTCACCTAGTAGGGCCTGTGTCCCCAAGCTCTCTTAGTGACACCTCTGTGACCAAGGCAAATGCTGTGAAAACTTTTCAGAGCAAAATATTGGTAATGCTTTCCTTAGTCACTCTCTTGGAAAAACATAACACTATTTCTCATGACATAAAAAAACAAACCTTAACTTGGTGCCATCGAGGTGGTGCTCAGAGCCACCCTAAAGAACAGGGTAAAAATGTCCTGTTCTGTGAGTTTCTGAGGCTGTAACTCTTTTTAAAAAAATCATTTTATTGGGGGTTCTTATAGCTCTTATCATAGTCTATCCATTCATCCATGTGTCAAACACATTTGTACATTTGCTTCCATCGTGATTTTCATTAAATTGAGCCCTTGATACCAGCTCCCTGTTCTCTCTCCCTTCCTCATGAACCCTTGATAATTTATAAATTATATATTTTCATGTCTTACACTCACCTCTGTCTCCCTTCACACACTTTTCTTTTTTAAAATTTTATTGAGTCTCTTACAGCTACTACAACATTCAGTACATCATTTGTATCAAGCACATTTGCACACATGTTGCCACATACATTTCCAAACATTTTCCACTTGAGTCCTTGGTACAAGTTCCTCTTTAAAACACACACACACACACACACACACACAAAACTTCCCCTTTCCCCTCCCCCCCTTTTTTTTAATGAATCATTTTATTGGGGGCCCATACAACTCCCATCACAATCGCTAACAACAGCAGTTGTATGCAGGCCACTTTTACACACCCACTGCCATCATCACTCTCAAAACATTCTCCCTCCCTCCAGGCCCCCATTATCAGCTCCTTATATTACCCTTCCTCCCCCCCTTCCCTTTGAACCCTTAGTAATTTACAAATTATTTTTTTCATCCTGTACACTGTACAATGTGTCCCAACACTCACTTCCCTGTTGTCCGTGCCCCAGAGAGGAGGCTACATGTAGATCCCTG
>PVJH01018401.1:0-45271 GCA_004026705.1 Nesogale talazaci | reverse complement strand
GTTTGAATTAGCTGTTACTTAAAGGTTTGGTAAAATTGTTCTGTGAAATGATCTAGATCTGTTACTTTTTATATATTTTTACTTTTCTAATCTCTTTTTTGGGGGGGCGTTACTGCCTCTGGTGGTCGTGGGTGCTACCCAGTGCCGCTCCTGAGAGCCACTGCTGGATTTGAACCGCCAAGCCCGTGGGCTGCAGTCCCGCACTTCACTACTTACGCCACAGGGCTCAGCCCTATTTTTAGTTTTTTAAATTAAATACTCTTCGGGGGAGGGGGTTGTATCTCATCACATATTTTTAGTTTTACTAATGATATTTTGTCCCTTAAACTTTTTAACTTTCTCTCTTTTTTTTTTTTTGGCATCACTGCTTTCCGGTGGTGGGAATAGGAGGCCCAGCCCCACTCCTGGAATTGAATCTCCATCCCAGTGAACCGCAGTCCCGCGCACAACCACTACGCCACCAGGGCTCAGCCCTAAACTTTTTAACTTTCAAAAGCTCCTTTTCTTCCTTCTCGTTCAACTCTTTTAATAGTGTATAAACATTTATGTTACATTCTATAGCTCTAATCCCTATAAGGACAATACATAGCTAGCTGTGTTTTTAGAAGTTTTTCCACTTATTCCTTGGTTATTCATCCTTTAGCAGTTTCTCTAGGGAGTTTGAATTGGAATTATTCCCTGAGTTCTTGCTCTCAAAAATGTGCCTGTTGCATTTAAACTTTAAGTAGCAGTTTAGCTGGGTATAAAAGTCTTGGTGTTTTCATTCCCAAAAGCTCTGCACCCGTTGTTACATTGACTTTTTTTTTTTTCAAGTTTCCCTGCTCCCTCATTTTCTCAATTTTGCTTTAGAGTCATTGTTGACCTATTGGTCCCGCATAAGTGACCTTTGGATGGCGCGTCACTGACTTCTGAGGAATGTTTGTATGTGGAAGTTTGAAGTCAGTCAGATACTTTTAAATCTTTATAGGTAAGTTGATATTTTCACTTGGATGTTAAAAGTCTTTCAGAAACATTCTTAAGGCTCCCCAACTTGACGACATTGTGCAGGGATGACTGAAGTCACCTAATATATAGATTCAAATATTTTGTTGCCAGACAATTTTCTTTCACTCCACCCCAATTCTTCTCCTCTGATTTTTGTTATTTTGTATTAGAAACAAGACATATTTAAATATTAGATATCCTTGACTATTTTCTACACTTATTATTTCTGCTCTAATTTGTCTAAACTTTTGTTGATTTCTATTTAATTTCTCCCATTTTTTCACACTTGTTTTCTAAATATCTTATTCTATTCTGTCTTGAATTGCTTCCAGCTTTGTCTTATGGAATGATTTTTACAAAGTTTATACTTTTAACTAGCTTAAGGTCTTTAGATTCTGATTGGAGTCCTTTAAGTAAATAGCTCGTACTGTAAAAAGAGACCTCTTGAATGTAGAGATAGATACTTTCCTGTATTTTCCAAGTTTGTTGTTTGCTCCTATTCCTTCCTCATATTCCAAATTTTCAAAACTCCCTTTTGATTTTTTTGAGCAAAGAGCAGCTAAAGAAAATAGAAGAAATGAAGTAAAAGAGCTGAATAGAAAATTTCAAAGGGTAGTGTGGCAGTCATGTGCTTATGTTAATTTTATGATTGAGATGTAGGGGTGGAGGCTGGCCTGTTAATCTGGAGATAGCCATTGAGTGCCAATGAGGCCTCTATGTGGGCATGGCTTTCTCCTGAGACTTCTGGGAAATCTCACGATATTTCCCTCGTGAAGATGAGAAGCTATCTTCCCCAGTTGTTGGGAGTTAGTCTCAGAAACAATAAATCATGGAGAAGACAAGATGGCAGCCTCTGAGAAGCTGGAGGAGGCGGCAGAGAGACCACACGGCTTTGCCCTGATGGAGCCAGACCTCTGAAGCTGGAGCGGCCACATAGAGACCTCTGCCAGCGAAGAGTTGCTTCTGCTGTTGATGGACCCTGAGCCCTGGAAGCGAGAAGCCATGGGGAGACCCCTGCCAGCACCGGAATTCTGCACCTACTCACCTGTGACTTCGTGAGTCGGAGGGAGACTTTGTAGACTGATTTCAGGCATGTGGGTTAATATCGGACTTATGACTTTGAACTGGACTGGGTTCAATGTCCTGTTCCTCTTGTATATAAACCTTTCCCTTATAGTCATATGAGTGTCAATGAAATTTCTTCCTTTAGTCTACCCAGACTAACACAGGTAGTTTGATAGGTCAGATATTATAATGAGATTTACAAAGACCATAAGTTAAAATATCAAAAAGGAAGAAATGCATCCAACATTTCTAAAGCTGGAAGAACTGAAGAAAAATCCAAGTCTTTGTTGTGATGTTGAAAAATCCTGTGGGCAAAATACTGGATGAGGCAGGAAGCATCAAGAGAAGATGGAAAGAAAACATAATCACTGTACCCAAAAGAGCTCATTGACAAATGACCATTCAAGAGGAAGCAAATGAACACGCACCAGTGGCTCTGAAGGAAGAAATCTTAGCTTCACTGAAGACATTAGTGAAAAACAAGGCTCCAGGAATTGTTGGGTACCATTTGAAATGTGTCAACAAGCTCATGCATCATTAGAAGCATTCACTCAATCTATGCCAAGAGATTTGGAAGATAAGTACTTCACCAAGGAAGAGAGCCTTACTTCAGAACATTTCATTGGGCTCCAATGGAACTGTACACAGACCAAGAGGCAGTCGTTCAAACAGAACAAGGGCACTGAGCGGTGTAAAGTCAGAAACGGAGTGCAGCAGGGTTGCGTCCTTTCTCCACAATCATTCAATCTGTGTACTGAATAGGTAATCTGAGAAGCTGCACTCCAGCAAGATGATTGTGGCATCAGGACTGGAGGACGGTTGCACACTTGTGATCTGCAGATAACACAACCTTGCTTGTTGAAAAGGAAGAGCACTTGAACCCCGTATTGATGAAGGTCAAGGATTGCAGCCTTCAGTATGACAATAAATAAAACCCCAAGCGTCACGAGACCAACAGGTAGCAGCATAATAAACGGGGGGAAATAATGAAGTGATCATCTTGTTTGGGCCCACAACCGATGCTCATGGAACTAGTGGCCAAGTAGTCACATGATATATTGCACTAGGCGGATCTGCTTCACCAGACCTCTCTAGAGTATTGGAAAGCAAGGGTGTTATTGTGAAGACTGCGGTGTGCCTGACCCAAACTACAGTATTTGAAAATTAATTTATTTATTCTAGTATTTTCAATCATCTCATTTGCATGTGAAAGTTGGACACTGAAAAATCAAAAAGAATCAGTGCACTTGAATCAGGGTGCCAGCAAAGAATATGGATAGTATCACGAACTGCCAGAAGAACAAGCAAATCTGTCTTATAAGAAGGACAGCTAGAGTGCCGCTGGGAAGCAAGGATGATGAGACTTTGAACATGTTATCAGGAGAAACCGCTCCCTGGTGAAGGACACATGGGAGAGAGAGAGAGAGAGAGACAGACAGGCAGACAGACAGACACACGCAGGTCCCCTCAATAAGACAGATGCACACAGTGGCTGCAGTGATGGCTCAAAGATAACAACGATGGGGTAGGTGGTGCTGAACCAGGCCATGTTTTCTTCGACTGGGCACACAGTGAGTTAGAACTGACTTGACATACTTGACAGTCAAACAACAAAATACCAGCAACCTGTATTCATCTAACTTCCCTGGTAGTTCTTTTGCTTTGCTTTGAAGATGTATTGTTATGGACATTTCTAGTTTATACATTTAGAGTAACTCCCCCTTCCCCAGCCCCTTGGAATATTTGGTTCCATGTGTGGAAGCAGGATTGTTTAATCTTTGTAGAACAGATGGATTATTCTTTTACCTAAGGCGAATTATGTGTAAATCCTGTGTAAATGGTTTATTAAGCTTTCTGATATTTTATTAAATGCATAAATTAGGTGACAGTTGAAAGGAAATATGCTAAATGGAGAAAAACACATTTGGTTAGTTTCTGGATGTCTTTAAAAAAATACATCCTTTACAGATGTGTTAGATGCTTTCTTTTTTTCTTTTAACATATACTGCTTAGCATATTGCTCTTCTTATTGGCTTTAGGGAGATGGTGACTCTAAACCTCATTGGACCTTTTAAGAGGACATGGTTCAGAGAAATCCAGGCCACAGGGCTTCAGAACTTGGGCAGTGACTTACTGTGTCCATATAATTTTATGTCATTAAGTTGTTATCCCCATTCAGTCCAGGTCGGGGTATTCCTTTGCAGCAGGAATGGGAGACATTTTTCCTGCCAGGAGCCATCTGGATATTTATAACATTATCAACTTTAAAAAATTAGCCTGCTTTATTTGGTCAAATGTTTAATTGATTCACTCCTCATCTGGTGGCTGGAACTCTTTGTTGAAGCGTGTGGTGTTAGCTAGTATTGATTTCAAGGGCTTTCTTTGGCCCACGGGCTGGATACTTCCCACCCAAGCCTTTCAGTATGATGCATGTCTGGGTGTGTGCAAATATTTCTGATGAATGGGAAGAGGAAAGGAAAAGACTTTGGTTCTTTTTGTAACTGGGGAACTTTAGACTCTCAGGCCTGTGGAAGAGCTTTTGCTCATTACATTTTGCAGGGTTTTTCTTTGGTTCAGTTAGGCCAGTGGTGATTGTGGTAGCAGTATATTCCATTATTAATTTCTTATTCTGTACCAGTGGCTTATACGTTTCCTTTTTTCCCCTTTAGAATGAGTGGAAGAGTATTATTCTTCCACTGATTATTCCTTACATGGCTGTATGAATTTTTTTTTGTGGGGCATCACTGCCCTGGTGGGAGTAGGAAGCCCAGGCTTGCTTCTGGAGGAGTTTTGCTATAATTTCATCCTTTTCCCAATACTGACAACCTTCAGGTCTCAAGTGCCAAAAGGAGAATCTTTTTTTTTTTTTTAACTCGTGTGTTTTTTTTAATCATTTTATTGGGAGCTCATACAACTCTTGTCACGATCAATGTGTACATCCATGGTATGCAGACCACATTTGCACATTTGTTGCTATCATCATTTTCGAAACATCCTACTTAGGCCACCAGTATCAGCTCCCCATATTTCTCCACCCCCCCCATGAACCCTTAATAATTTACAAGTTATCATTATTTTGTCATGTCCATACCCCATGGAGGGGGCTATATGTAGATCCCTGCAATTTGTTCCTCCTTTCTACTACACCTTCCCTCCACCCTCTTGGTATCGCCACTCCCACCCCTGGTCCTGAAGGGGTCAATCCCCCATGTTTCCATCTCCAGTGTACATCCCCTGCTCTAGCTCGATTTGTAAGGTAGAAATGGGATCATGATAGTGGGGAGGAGGAAGCATTGAAAAACTAGAGGAAAGTTGCATATCTCATTGTTGCTGCACTGTATGTTGACTGGCTCATTTCCTCCCTGCAACCTCTCTGTAAGGGGATGTCATTTCACCTATTGATGGGCTTTGGGTCCCCAATCTGTACTCCTCCTCATTTGTAATTTATAGTTCTTTGATGCCTCATACCTGATCCCTTCGACACCTCATGGTCACACAACCTGGTGTGCTTCTTCCATATGAGCTTTGTTGCTTCTGAGCTAGATGGCCGCTTGCTTACTTTCAAGCCTTTAAGACCCCAGATGCTATATCTTTTGATAGCCAGGCACTATCAGCTTTTTTCACCACCTTTGCTTATGCACACATTTGTCTTCAGTGATGGGGTTGGGAAGGTGAGTGTCATGGAATACCAACTTAATAGAACAAAATGTTCTTGCATTGAGGAAGTACTTGAGTGGAGGCCCAATGTCTGTCTGCTGTCTTAATACTAACCTTATAAGTATATACATGTAGGTCTATTTCCCTATCACCATATATTTAAATATATTCACCTATGTTCCTGCTTGTGTTTAGACCTCTATAAATGCCCATTGCCCCCTCCAGTTCTTTCCTCTGTTTCCTTCTACTTTCCTCTTGTTCCACTATCATGCTCAGCCCAAAGTGAGGATCTTTTTTGCCAATGTTTTTGTTAGCATCTCATTCACGTGGTTATGCAATTTAATAGTTCAGTCATACTAAGAAGAATTGTGCAATCATCACTATAATTAGTTTCAGAACATTCTTCTTGTTCTCCTGCTCATGGTTAGCTTCCTGCTTCCCTTCATCTTCCCTTGCCACGCCCCTGGATAATTATTAATCCAGTTACTGTCACTGCAGATTTACTGGTCCTGGATTTCATGTACAGAAAATCCTATCAATCACAAACAAGAAGTCAACAAAACCCAACAATAATGACAAGACAAAACGGGGAGAAACCACAATCGAAAAGAAGCTAGGAAATAGTAAAAACTGAACAACCTTAAAATGGATCAAAAGGGAGATAAAATGGTAAAAACTGAACAACCTTAAAATGGATCAAAAGGGAGATAAAATGATACGGTGTTGCTCTTTAACCTAACTGACATCTTCCACGATGGACTTTACAATGCTCTCTGTTTGGTAGCAAGACTGTTAACATCCCTGGACTGTGTTCAGCCGGCATTCACTGGAGGCTTAATTGATATGGGGGTCTCTGCTAATGGCCTTTAGGCTTCTATAGGCTTCTGCAAACTGGTGTTCAGGACTTAAGCTGGATTTGGGTGTTATTATTTACAATCCTGAGATATCACTTAGGCTGGTGTGTTTCTTCCATGTGGACTTAGTTTATGTCTCACATAGAAAGCTTCTTGTTTTTAAGACAAGCCTGTAAGACTCAGATGTTACACCATCTGCTTTCTTCCCCACATTGTGCTGTAGCACCGTATCTTCAGCAATCTCTTCATGAGGTTGAAAATCGAGTTGGGCCATTGCATAAGAATGAAATGTTTTTAGGTTAGGCCTGCGATTAAGTGCAATCCCCAAATCCATTCATATGGTTTATATATGTCTCTGGCTCATTTTAGAGACATAATTATCATTCTCTAATACAGAACATTGCAAATCATCCCCATGGGGGCATAAGGCAAGTCTATTGATGGTTTTATTAATTTAGTCAGTGGTATAGAATTCCAAACACTGTTGGGGAAAGGATATTAATTATACATGTATAGGCTATCTTTTCAAACTGCAATACATGAATTAAAGACTTTTAAGGATTAAAAGCTTAAGTGACTGGGCACTATTTACACAAACAATGAGGGCGGGGGATAGAGCAAAACTTCCAATAACACAGAATGAGAATCTTTATCATAAATTAGGTTGCCTCTTGAGACAGGAGCCATTACGAATGAGACAGAAGTGGTTAAAAGGGTCCTTATTTTCCTTTCTTAACTAAGAAATGTGCCCATATGTCATTTACAATCTAAAGGACATAGCCCAGTTAGTGGCATGGTGATTTTCCTGGACATTAAGTAATTTTTTCATGTGGGTAAAAAGTATTGCCCTATGAATTCCATTACACTTTGTAACTAATGTGCTGTTGCCACTGAGTTTTACCAAAATCATTTTTTTACCAAATGTTTTTTGTCTTTGTTTTCTGGACAAGATGGAGACACGCTGTCCCATTGTTTGCAGTTACCCTCACAGGACTGTAAAAACAGACAGATCTTCTCCCCCACCCCTCCACCCCCGCTCCTCAGTCCAAGCTTGCCTTCTTCTGATTAACACAGTTATGTTTCCACCTTCCTGTGATAGGAGACAGAGTCCCAGAAGGCCCCACTTCGGCCTGTCTGCCCACTGGCTTGTTTTCTGCCAGGAGGCAGGTCCCCTGTCACTGTGAAGGAGCAGTGCTGAGCAGTGGCTGGGGGACCCACACAGGAAAACTGGGCTTTTCTGCTTCACCAGAGAGGTCAGGCGGGCAGTGGTGCCCAGTGACAGGACCTTCCCCATTCCTGGTTGCAAACCCAGGTTTGATCCCAGCCAGTGCCCCTCACATGCAGGCTCCCCCCACCCCCTTCTGCTCCTGGAAGCTTGTGTGTGTCCCTGTGATGCTGAACACATTTCCCTGGTGCTTCCAGACCCAGGTGGACCAGGAGGCAAGGCCTGGCAGTTGGCATCTGAAAACCCACCAGCGAAACCCTTGTGGGTGCCCGTGGCCGGATCTGCAGCTGACCACCGGCCCCTTTTCCCCCGCTGGGCACGGGGCCCTGTGAGTCCGAGGCAACCCCGCGGCCGCCGCTCACAGTGACTGGGTGTGAATGAAGGCCTTTCTCACACCGCCTCTCCTTCTGGGAGACCGCACCTTTCTGCCAGGGCTTGGCGTCGCACCCACCCAGAAGGCCTTGCTCCCCAGCCTGGAAACTGGTGCCTTTGCTCGCAAGCCAACCAGTAACTGAAACCAGAAGGATCCGAGGACTCCTCAGATTGGGGCCAGGTAGTGCGAGCTGGGGCACCGGGTTGAAGGGAAATGATTCCCGTGCTATTTCGGAGCGTCTCGTCCCGAGGACAATTAAACAGTCCAGACAGGTCACTGGGTGAGACCAATTTCCTGGTTTGTTTATTTGAGCCCGATTGTTTTTCACCGTCAGGCAGCGGGTCACCGCCTGCCACACTGTCACCCCGGCCCCGTGGCGAGCAATCCCTTCCTTATTTGATTTCTCCAGGCGTCCACCAGGACCCCAGCCAGGCTTTCTTCGGTAACCCAGCAGACGACAATGCCCGTGTTTCATTTTAAATTCATCCCCTGCAGGCCTTCGGCTTTCTGTCCCGAGTCGCCCTCCAAGCAGAGAAGATGAACCATCACCCGGAATGGACCAACGTGTACAACAAGGTGCCGGCATTCTCTGACTCGGGCTGAAGGTGGATGGGGAGCGTTGTCTTAATTGTGGAGCTGAAGTCCTTTGTCCTGCTGTGTGCCGATAAATGTCTGGGTGCCTGGGAAAATATTCTCTGACCACTTTTCTGAGGATTCCTGCGAATGGCTGCAAATGTCCAGGTCTGCTCGTGAGGACAGTGAGGAAACTGTTTATTTTCATGTCTGTTTTTTTTTTTTTTGCTGAAACTAGTATGAGAACATTAGAAGTTAAACTTGAATATCAGCCCTGGAGATAAAATTTAAAACCTCCGAGTGGAAATTATTGAGATAAATAATTGCAAGTGAGATCCTTTTTTTTTATCTCGTGGAAATACATTCTCTCAAGGCTTGCGTTTTAAATAATAAATGTTTATGGATCAGCATGTCTTACTCAAGACAAAGGGCAGACTAAAAAGTGGTCTTATGGGGGCACTGTGAGCAGAATTAAGTCCCTTATACCCCCCCAGTTCATCCCCTGCCAAAAAAAAAAAACCAAAAAAACACAGGCAAACAAGCCACAGTGCTCCTGTTCTTATGGTCATACCATTTGGGACATCTAGTTAACCAGATTTCTGTGGGGCTTATTTTCTTCTTGGAAGTCTTCTTTGAAAACAGAGAAAATTTCTGAGATTGCGCTTGTGGTTTATTGGAGGGCTGCAAAGCACCCAAAGGCCGGATAAACATTTTTCATCCTTGCCCATAGTTTTGCTCTTTCGGGAAAAAATTATTTTTCTTTTGGTTTATAGTTTTATTGACATATAGTTATAATTTTGCCTTTTAATTGCTCCATCTAAAAGTGCTAATCCATTCCTCTTTCCCTAATTTGGAAATGTGCTTTTTTAACATTACAGCTAAGATATTACATTTGATAGCTTGGATTTTCCCAGTGACCTGAAAATAGTCTGTGCAATTAAAGTAATGAGAGTTCAAATGGAACCTTGGTCTCTCTCTCTCTCTCTCCCTCTTTCAAGGAACAGGGCTTGGAGATTCTGGCAGCTGAACTGCCTCTTCGTATGAGAGAAGCCTTTTGTCTCTGCTCAGCTGCCTGGTGCAGACTCTGCCCTGGAGTTTGCTGGTTTGAGAAATGCGGTGCTTACCCAGAGTGTCGTATTTAGAAAAATTATTTAATCCTCTCAATTCCCCAATATGGATGTTGGACAATAGATTGACAAGAAGTGCAGCTTAGAGGCTTCATTGCTTTTCTCTTTTGCAGGTTCAGATCACACTCACCTCGCATGACCACGGAGGACTGACCAAAAAGGATGTGAAACTGGCCCAGTTTATTGAAAAAGCAGCTGCTGCTGTGTGATTTCTTCCAAAGTGCATGTAAATCTAGCATCCAGCATATTAGCTACAGCATATTTCGAAGGCAATTTGCCCAGATGAATCAAGCTGTAAATTTAATTGACCGTGATGCCTTGTTTTGTAAAATCAGTGCTGAAATACAAAATAATTTAAACTTGGTCCTGAGATATTTTTCATTATGTCTACTCACCCACAGAAGGTAAAATAACCCGGGTAGGTGTATTACTAATATTCGAAAAGAGAAATGACATTCCCAAAGATTGGAAATTAGGATACGGGCAAATTCACATGTTTAGCAACCCAGAAATTCAACCAGTTATACAGACTATACAAATACAAGAATAGAAAAACAATTATGAACTTAGACGGTATAGCGAGTTTGAGGGTCTAAAGCTGGTTTGGGTTTTAGCTATTGATATTACTTAAGTACTTAGATTCTGAAAATCACAAACGTTTGATGTCTTGTTCACTTTTCAGATAAGCAGTTGAAAGAAAAAGCACGTATCTTGAGTGTCTTGTCTGGAGTTTCCCTCCAGGTAGAAAAACTGTCAGAGTGACCTGTTGTCCAGCTTCTTGTCTGAGGTAAAGAGGAATCGAGGGTCATGATTTTCCCTACCATTTTCAGGATGTGCCCCTGCACCGAGGGTCACTCAGTTAGCACTGAGCTCTACTTACAGTTAAGTCAGTAAGGAGTTAAAATTAATCTAGTAAATAATAATAATAGCAGATTGTCCTAGGCTAGATTTTGTAAAGGAGCAAAACTATGTGTATATATGTGGTTCAAAGAGTTCGTGGAAACATTCCTTTTTCTTTGGGCTTCATTTTTTCCCATGCACTTTTGGAAGCTCCTTCGTATAACTATATATAGGAGATTTATATCCAGGAAATGGCTCACACAGTGTGGAGGCTGGCAAGCCACGCGTCCATGGGTCAGACACCAGGCTGGAGGCTTCTCCTGGCTTCAGGGGTTGCAGGCGATGATGCACCCCACCTCGACAAGTCAGGTGGAAGGCAGCTGGCTCGTGGGGTTGTAGGGGCTGGTGGACAGATCTGAAAATCTGCAGAGCAGGTGGTAGGTTGCTGGTTCACTTTCCCAGAACTGGAGATCAACGGCTATTGAGTAGCCTGCAGGATTAAGGGTGCGTGAGCTTTGTCAGAGCATCTGTGCAGAGTGGATATGGGCCAGGGCCGTATTGTCGGGGCAGCTCCCTGATGTACATCAGATTACAACATGGAGGCTCACTGCATATGCCGAGACTCAAGTGGACCCCTAACGTCACTCATCACAGTCTAACCATTGTCTGTGTACACCTTAAGTCACATAGAATCGCTAAATAAAACAATTGCAAAGCCATACTTGTGCCTCGCATGCTACAACTAACATGCATCTAGCCAAAATTGCACTAGCTCTGTTTATATCTTATGCTTCATAATA
The DNA here is from genome assembly GCA_004026705.1 of Nesogale talazaci. Classification (NCBI taxonomy): domain Eukaryota; kingdom Metazoa; phylum Chordata; class Mammalia; order Afrosoricida; family Tenrecidae; genus Nesogale; species Nesogale talazaci. The sequence continues at coordinate 33,773 of PVJH01018401.1, read as the reverse complement.
AGGGAGGGAAGAAAGCAAAAATATCTGCGACATGTGGGTGTGTGTATACACACTTATCAGGAGTTTCAGAAAGCTCATGGAAAAATAGAATTAAAAGACAATGGAATTTTCACATGAACTTTTTAAAGCCCCATCATGTATGTGTGTACACACACATACGGACAAAACATGCCTTATTTTGTTACATTGTGTTATCTCACTTCACCGATAGGCTTGTACAAATTGAAGGTTTGTGACAACTGTGTCAAGCAAGTGTACCAGTGCCATTTTTCCAAAACGATATGCTTTGTGTCTAATGTCACATTGTGGTAATTCTCATTGTATTTTAAACTTTTCCTGAATGCTTAAAAAGAGTATGACAGTGGTTCTCAAGGTTCTTAATGCCACGACCCTTTAATATAGTTCCTCATGTTGTGGTGATCTCTTCCCCCCCCTCCCCAAACCATGAAATCCCTACTTCATAATTGTAACTTTTTTAATGTTATGAATTGCGTGACCTCTGTGAAAAGGTTGTTAGGCCCCCCAAGGGGTCACGACTCACAGGTTGGAACCCTAGAGTATGATATAGTGATAACTTTCGTATGTACAGGGCAGCATAAACATTTGTGTGATTTGCTTTATTTTGATATGTTTTTTTAATTTGCCAGGGTCTGAAGCGAAATCTGCAATATCTTGAAGTTTTGCCGGTATATGAGGGAGTGACGCCCCTCCCCCCCAAAAAAGCCAATATATTTTTGAACTATATATTTAATTTTTTTTTGCAAAACAATTTTATCCCCTTCAAAGTACTCTCCATCACACTTCATACATTTGTCAAATAGGTGATTCTGTTCTTGCAAACATTTTCCAAACTCATCTGTTTGGATGGCTGTCAGTGTCTCTCTTTTTTTTCGTTCACCTCTTCTCCGTTGTCAAATCTCCGTCCTTTCATGTCTCTCGTCATTCAGGAAACAAAAAGAAGCCACAAGGGGTGAGGTCAGGTGAGCCAGGTGCCTGAGGCAAGAGCGGCAGACTGTTTTTTTGCCAAAAATTGGCACACTGAGATGGCTGCAAGAGCAGGTGCGTTGCCATGGTGGCAAAACCGGCCCCCCCATCTGCCACAGGTTAGGCCTTTTTGGTCTCACGCTGTGTGTGTTACACAGTCTTTTCAGAACCTCTAAATGGAATGCTTGCTTAACAGTATGACCTGGTGGAACAAGCTCCAAATGCCCCTCAACATTTTCACCTGTTCAGGAAGTTGACTGATGTCCACAGTGAGGTTTGTCATCGACTGACATTTCACCTTTTTTGAAATGAGAAAACCACTTGTACGCTTGATTTTTCTCCCAAATCGCTGTCCTTGTATGATCAACATCATAACAGTTTCTGTGGCATTTTCCCCAAGCAGGACACACAATTTCCTAGTCCCATCTTGTTCTCTCAAATTGGCAGTCATAAAAAATTAGGTCCCAGTGAAGCTGTGCACAAAAATTCACTGTGACCAGAGAGAACCCTCCCAGGCGATGCCACTGGGTGCACTAACTCGGAGCGGGTTGCCGGATGCTCGCCTTGCAGGGAAAACATGTACTATGACAGCTGTGCTCCGCCAAGCGCAATCTCGGTGTTTTGGGGGGTGCCCTCTTTTATAGCGACATCTACAACACGCATAAAGAAGATATATGAGGGGACTTTAAACATTCTGAAAAACTGAGTCAAAAGGGAATGTAATTTTCCCATGAACCTTGGAAGCCGCCTGTACGCATAATAATGACAGTTCTTGTTTCTGCAAGTAGTCACATGGTCTTAAGTGATAGTTAGCAGTGCCCTTTTCGAGCATCCATTCCATAATCCCTCTGTCCGCAGTATTTCCATCAGCCGGTTCTTTGCCTGGTGAGGGATCCAAACCTCTGTTCTTGAAGGGTCTTGCCTGTTAGCAGCCATGCAGGCCTTTTTGTTGTTGGCAGGTGCCCTGGAGTCACCTCCGACCCACTGGAACCCCGTGCACAGCAGGCCAGACCCCCGCACAGTCCTGAGCCTTCCTCACACTGTCCTGTGCCCCTGGATGCAGCCACCATGTCTCTCCCTCCCCTCGAGAGCCTTCCTTTCTCGCTGCCCCGCCACTTGACTAAACGCCGTGTCCTTCATGGACTGGTCTCTCCTGACAATACGTCCGAAATATGTAAGACGAAGTCTTGCCGCCCTTGCCTCTGTGACACAATCCAGCCTGCCTTCTCCCGAGACAGATTGGCTGTCCTGTTAGCAGTCCATGGTACTTTCAATCTTCTTCTCCAGCAGCCCATGGGTGCATTTCATTTGTTGTGAAGTGAATACTTAGACTCAAGGGGATGTGGTGTGGGATACAAGGGGGGTGGAGAAGGCATTCTTTTAAGTGCCTGGAGGATAGTTTAGGCAGAAACATTCTGTGCGGGGAAGGCAAATCCATACTCAGGGGAGGCCTCGATCTCGATGAGAACAAAACTGCCATGTCCATGATGGAAATGGTTGGGTGCAAGCTACCTGCCCCCAGGTTGCTGGTTGATTGCCCCAAAGAACAGCGCTGCCCCCGGGACTCGGTGTTGGTTTGTGCTGCCCGCGGACTGGGCAGTCATCAGAGACGGTAGCCAAGGTGGCCTTCATGAGTGGAAGTCTCCATGTGACTGAGCTCTTGATCTGTCTTCTTCTGGCACCTACGCAACACGAGGAGCTTTTCAAGTCATTTGGAAGATAGGCCAGAGTTGCACATCCAAAGGAAGGACGTGCTATTTGAAAAATCCAAAGAGGTCCCACAAGGCATTGCGCCTCTTTTTCAGTTGTGGGAGGGGGTCAGATACAACTTATCCTTCACTTTAGAAGAAATATCTTGATATGCCCCATGCCACTGAACCTCTAGAAAATTCACTGAGGTGGAAGGCATCTGCTTTTTCTTTTGGGTTAATTTTCTACCCCCTAGTACACAAGTATGTTCTTACTAATAAGCCTAAAGTCATGAATACTTCTTGAACCTCACTAGGTTCAATCAACATAATGCCATCAATTTAATGGGCCAGTATGACAACTTGTGGAAGGGAGAAGTGATCCAGGTCCCTGTGGGCTGCGTTATGATGTGTGTTGGGGACTTGATAGACTCTGAGGAAAGACAGTGGGAGTGTGTGAGGCTGGTTCAACTAGAGAAACAAAATCAGTGACCCTCAGATATGTGTAAGAGAGAGCTTTAGATCAAAAAGCTTTGTATGTTAGGAGAACACCCCAGCCCAGTCCACCTCAAGTCCATGAGACCCTCTTCAGACTCAGGAATTCACGGGCAATGATGCAGAATGCAGGCCTATCACCAGCGGGTGGTTGCAGTGTTGGATACAATGGTGGTGGATCATCCCCAGGCCTCTCGCAGGTCTCACGAGTGGCTCATGGCAGAAGGTGAAGGCAGCGGAGGGGGTGGTCTCAAGAGAGCCATGTATCTCGGTGACACTTCCAAAGGTGGTCATCAAGCTGCCACCTGATGATAGGCTAAACACCACCCGTCTCTTCTCACAGGTGCTGCGTTGGCACAAAACCCCTAACCATTACAGGGTAGCTTGCTGGCATTGTCAACGGAAAACAATTCCTTGTGATCCTGTGAAACAGGTAGGAAGAAAACGTCATTAGGGCAATAGTCACATACCAGGTACAGTTTCATTTGCCCAAACAATCAAACGGTATTTGACCCTCATCTAATTTACAATTAAACAAACAAACAAACAACCTCTATCTGGGAGCAACAACGGCAACTGTAGTCAGCACGTAGTTAAGTTAACAACACACTGTCATTCTCTAAGATCTATTTTTTTTTTTTGCCTAGTCACAGAGGAGAATTGGAGATGTGGTGGGGATCACCAGTCTTGTATCTTTCCAGTCTTTTGTAGTGGCAATAATCTGTACAATACCTGCAGGAATATGGTATTGCTTTTAGATGACTATTTTCCTAGGTAAGAGTAGTTCTAATGGCTTCCACATGGCCTTTTCTACCATAATAGCTCTTATACCACATGCCAGGGATCCGGTGTGGGGGTTCTGCCAGGTGCCGAGTAATTCTATTCCAGTTATATATTCTGGAATCGGGGAAATCACTACACGATGCTTTTGGGACCCACTGGACCCACTGTGAGACAGACTGAGCTAGGACTTCATTAATAAGCTGACCTCTGCATATACCCACTCTGGGTTACAGTTGGGTCTCTTGACTGAGTGTCAACTCAGAGTTAATGCCCAATAATCCCCGAGCAGACGATTTTCATTTTCCTCAGGGAATAGTCACTCACAAAAGGTTGCGAGAATGATAAGCAATATACAGTTTTGACATTGTGGTGGGGCCTTCCCTCAAGGGAACTCAGCCTCTTCTTCACTCAAGAGGTTGTGGGTCAGTGAGTTGGCTCAACTCTGGCAATTGACTGAGAGGCTGTGACTATTCTGGTGATTTGAGTTATGCCACCATTCACTTGACCCAGACTTTTGCTTCTCCAGATCAAGTTAAGTAGTAAATTCCCCATCTCTTTCTTGTCAAAGTAGATCATGAGTAAGTAACCAATGCCACAAGTCCGTACAAGTCAGACTATTCTGATCGCTGCTTTGACTCTGCTGCCCATTATGGTAATCATTCCCACCTTGTGTTGGTGGACTAAGTGCTTCCACTTGGCCCTACCCAGTCTCAGACCAGTCACTTGCATTAAATTTAGGTGTCTTAACTAAGGCAGTACCCTTCATTGTCTGACATGTTAAACAGCAATCACAACAGTCTTCAAGGATGGTGAACCTCCTGTCACAGATCTGTTTCTCGGTGGCTAATGGTATGTCCTCTGGGCACCCCTTGTGTGTGTATGGATGTATCCTGATAAATTTACTTGTAACATGCCAGTTTCCCTAAGATTTTGGATAGCTTCTTCTACGGTATGACGTCTATGGTCGTTTTTAACTCCCTAACCTCTCAAACGGAAATACTTAATAAAGAATATGTAAGCTACAGGGGGAAAAAAGAGAAAGAAACCAAACTTGACCTCGGGTTCCGGTGGGTGAATGAGGAGGAGAGTTTGCTTAGGGGGCACTGAGTCCATTTTAATGGTGGTGGCACAATTTGGAGAGGGTTAATGATAAAGGTTGTACAACATGGAGGATGATCAATGACACTGAATTATACATGTAGAGTTGTTGAATTGGTGGATGCTTTGTTGTGTATCTTGGTCAAAATTGAAAAAAGTACACATGTAACAATGAGTATAGAGGAAAATAAAATGTTCTAAAATTGATTGTGGTGAAGATTGTACAACTCTTCTTGATATGGTTGAACTATTGTATGATACATGGATGCAGTGCCAGTAAAACTTTTTTAAAAGAATATGTGTGTAGTGGGCTCGTAATAACTTCATATTGATCCAAGTATATATTCTTTTCATCACTGTGTTAGGGTTCTCTAGAGAAACAAAACCAGGACACTAATACTTCTCTCTATATATTTATATAGATAGAAAGATATGTGAAATAAGAAACAGTTAACATCTATAAAGTAGTACAAATGGCTCAGTGCAACTCACTTGCGTGAGACAGCTAGTAGACTGGAAGTCCTTGGAGTCTTGGGGGCCACCAAGTAGTCCTCTGTAGAGCAATTCAGGCTATCTGGCCACAAGCAGCAAACAGCAAAGCAGGTCATCAACAGTCAGCCAGATGACAGAATCCAACAGTCCCCACCAGGAGCGCGGTGAAGCAGGGCTTGAAGAAACCTCAACTCACAGCAACACAGTCCATAGATTATATGTTCCATGGGTAGTATCGCTTGGAGGTGGAGGCACAGGGCAAACAAAGCAGCTGGCTAGTCCTAAAATCCAAGAGCAAGACGAGCCATTTCTATCTCTGCCCTTCAATTGATCTTACTTGTGTTCATTGGCCATGTGGTCACAACAAACCTACCTATCTTCTTTGGCCATTTTGGCACAACAAGCCTACTTATCAATCCCATACTCCTAGTAGACCTGGCTGCACATAACCCCAGGGTTCTGTTTATATATATTAGAGAAATCAAGCAGTTATCTTGGAGTGTAGCATACTTCCTGCCGGGCCACACTTCGTACTTCTTTCGGAGCGTCATGGGAGGTTAGTCTGGCTATGGGTCTAGAAGCAGTAGTGGGTGGTGAGGATGTTTCCTGGAAATGCTCAGTAATGTCTTTTCAGACCTTGGTCTGTAAGGATACACTAACTCATATGAACCCAACACATTTTTTGAGTGCCTGCCGTAGATCAAATCTGTGTGTTCTGGGCTCTGGTGATAGAACAGGAAGCATAGCAGACCCAATTCCCTGTTCTCCAGATATTATATCACCCCACTTGCATGAATTAGCTAAAACAGACAAATACATGGAGACATCAGTTTGAATTTTCAAAAACATTGAATCCTTATGTGCTGATCACCTACATGCAGCAATTACCAAGATTTTGCACAAATTGCTCTCTATAAGTGAATACACACATCTTCACCATAATTTATTTTTTCATAATTTCATTTTTCTTTGATAACATTTTAAAGCAAATCCCAGAAAGCATATCATTTTATCTCTACATCCTTCAATAAGCATGTCTATAAAATGTTTTTTTACAAATATAATGCTATCATCACATGATAAAAACAACAAAATAAACTATGCTTTCTTGGTGATCATAATATCCAGACAAAATAAAATTGCCCTAGAGGTCTGGTGTCTTCAAGGCACAGTGTGTGCACAGTAAATTTATTTTCATCTGAATCCACATGCAGTCTATGCATAGTATCTGAATATTGTGTATCTTTAGTCTCAATATATAGCAAGCTTTCCAATGCACTTTTTACCCCTGTCATTGGCTTGTCAAAATTGGGTTAGTGGTCCCACAGAATATTTCACCTTGTGATTTGTCTGTCTCTTTGTGATTGCATTTAACTTGTTTCTCTATATCCTGAATGGGACCCTTTCCCTCGATTTTGACTATGTCGGAGAGGATCAAACTGTCCATTGTGTAGCCCTTTACTCAGCAGAGTGACGAGATCAGGAGGTGGCTTGCAATCACAGGGCTGAGGCCTTAAGCCTGCAGTTACAAATTAGCATTCCTGGGTGAGTTTGAAGTCAGGTCCCTGTATAGGGTGTTACATCTGCTGGAACTTAGGCATTTTGCTCGAGGAAATTAAAGGTGACCTATCAGCAGTCTCTGGCAACATTCACGGTCAAATCTGGACTGAATCCTCAGGCTTGCTTCACGTCTCTGACATCACAACTTAAAAGAGTCACTGTCGTATTTGCAGGTTCCCAGATTCCGTTTCAAATCTTTGCATGAAGAGGCTGATTTCACATAGGTGGTAAGCTTGGGTGTTCCTTCTCTTTCTTTCTAGAGGATCGCAGGAATAGAGGGGACATGAACAGATACGACTTGTGATCTCCCCTGCATGGTCTCCTTATGTAACAACCTGGGGGGCAGCCCATGAGACAGCCCATGTCCTTTTTCAAAGGGGTCCTGGGGAGTACAGTGGGCTACACGTGGGGCTGCTAATCGCAAGAACAGCGGTTTGAGTCTTCTAATCGCACGCACCCCAGGAGAAGATGCGGCTATGTGCTCCTGCAAGGACTTTGAGTCTTGAAACCCGGAGGGGCATTTCAAGTCAGAATGGACTTGACGACAGTGAGTTGGGTTTTTAAACTGGGTCCTTTTCTGAAGGAGTCCTGGTGGTGCTGTAGACATCAAACCGGGAACCTTTCGATGAACGGTTGGCGGTTCACTCCCGCTAGCCGCTCCGCGGGAGAAAGGCAGTGCCGTCCACTCCTGTGCAGCTTGGCCATCTCGGAAACCCTACACAGAGACACGGGGAGTCAGGGTGCACTCCGGCGCAATGGGGCTGGGGCTGCCTTTGAAAAAGCTAATGCAAGTTTTGTAAGTGACGGTTACTTTCTGACGGAAGTTTTAGAAAATCTGTGGATAACTGCAACGGGTGTTTTTTTGCGACAGACAAAAAGCAGCAGCATGCGTATTGCATAGGGGCACAGATTGAACCTCTGTCAATGTATGAAACACCTGGACTGTGGAGGTGTCGGGTATGAGTTTTCTGGAGTCCCTGCGTCAAACACGTGGTTACCAGACTTGGCTGTTTACAAAAAACACGGAGGGTTGCATGTGCCCAGAGGCACCGGAGAAGGAAGAGCTGACGATCTGGGTCGGAAAACTCCACTGAGAAACCGGTCGGATAAAGAATAAGGGGTTGTACCACCAAGTAATATAATCAGTGTCCATGAATTGCCTACCTGTCAAATGCGGAGGTGGCAAATGTTGTATGCTAAATACTGTAATGGATTGAATTGTGTCGCCTCAAAGTAGCCTTAAAAACTCACTGTGCTCCTACTCCCACCGCCGGAGAGCAGTGATGCCCCCCCCCCCCAAAAAAAAAGAAAAACTAACTGTGATCTAGTCAATTCCAAGTTAGAGTGACACACTAGGCGAGGAGAGACCTTCCTTTGTGGGTTTCTGAGACGAAATCTTGACAGGAAGAGAAAACTGCATCCTTCTCCACAAGATGACTGCTGGTTTCTAACTGCCGACTTGGAGGTTAGCAGTTGTGAGAGTCCGGGTAGACTCGAGGAACAAATCCATAGACACTCAGATGTGTGGAAGAAAGAGGTTTGTATACAAGAGGAATGGAACATTGAGAAAACATCCTAGCCCAGTCCAGTCCAAGGTTCTAAGTCCGCTATTGTCCATATGTCCAATACCAATCCAAAAGTCCTCTTCTGACTCACGAAGCACATGCAGTGACATCAGGACAGTCACAAGTCAGTGGGTGCGGAGTCTTGTCTATCTAGTGGTGGTAGAAACATCTCAGCGCTGGCAGGGACCTCTCTGTGGCTTCTCAAGCATATCAGCACAGGCAGGAGGCTTTATGTGGTTGTTCCAGCTTCAGAGGTCTGGTTCCTTCAGGGTAGTCTAGGTGGCTTCTCCTCCAGGATGTCTCACGGGTAGTCAGCCTTGTGTCTTGTCAGTAGAGCGTCTCCAAAGGACTGAGTTCTAAGTCTTTCACCTCCAAGGGGGAAATATGGCTGGATTTCCCAGAAATCTCAGGAGAAAGCCATGCCCACACAGAGGTCTCATGGGCTATCATCTCCAGATTGACAGGCTAGACTCCACCCCTACACTCCCAATCCTGAAATTGACATGAGATTGCATGATTTCCATATAGTCTAACTCGTGCCCCCCTCAAAATAGTGCTATTAATTCTAACCTCTATGTCTGTAACTATAATCCCATTAGGGAATTAGTTTTCTGTTATGTTAATGAGGCAGGGTTGGTGTAGTGTATGTCTTTATTTGATGTGTTACAAGAGATAAGAGAGAAGCAATCAGACATGAAAAAGAGATGCTAAGATCCATAAAGATGTTCAAATAACCAGGAAATAGAAGCTAAAGAGACCTTTTTCATATCTGACAGAGAAAGCCTTCCCCTCAAACTGAACTTTCAGGCTCCTGAACTGTGAGCAACTACATTTGTATGTCCCACCTGTTATTCACTTGTGGTATTTTTGTCATAGCAATATTAGATAACTAAGAATTTAGTACTAAAAGTGGGGTCCTGTGCTAACAGATACTTGAAATGTGGAAGTGGTTTCAGAACTGGTCATGAGTAGAAGCTGGAAGAGTTTTAAGACCCTTAAGAGTAAAAGGCTTGATCTCTTGAAGAATAAGTAGAATTATGGATCTGGAAGACAGTTCTGATGAGGACTGAGAAGTGAGGAGATTGTATAGAGAAAATACCTATGATATGAGAATACATATAAGGGTGTTTTAAAAAGTTCCGGAAAAATAGAATTAAAGAAATGGAAAGCTTCCACATTTAAAAATCTATGGTCTACCCTATCTTCTGCAACAGAACATTTCTAGAAATGTGTATGTTGGGGCTGAGCCCCAGTGGTGGTGGTTGTGTGCGGGACTGCAGCCCACAGGGTTGGCAGTTCAAATCCAGCAGCAGCTCTCCAGGAGCAAGGCTGGGCTTCCTACTCACTCCAGTGCAGTGACCGCCCTTCCCCCCCCAAAAAAAATAAAAAAGAAATGTGTATGTTAAATTGTGCTTCTGGCAAACTTTTTAAAGGACAAGAGGATAAGCCCCCCTTGGGCCCCATGTGGAAGTCATCAGCTCTCTCTGGCACCTGTGGGCCAGAATCCTCTGGCTGAGGCGGAAGGTGTGGTCCTGAACCTTAAGAGCTTTATGGCATGTAATGATGTAGTGGGTCGCTAAAACTAAACAAACACTTGAGTCGGGTTCAAATCATAGCGACATGACATAACAGGAGAATTGCTCCTTTGGGTGTGGGAGACTATTAAATCTTGACAGAAGACAAGCGCTCACCTTTTTCCCACAGAGTCACTGGAGGGTTTGAACTACCAAGCAACTGCCAAGCAACTGGGCATCGCGGGGCTCCTGGCAGGTTGCTAGGAAGAAGGTGGTTCACTGTGCCTAGTGTTTGGCGTCCATGTTCCTGCCTCACCGAGCTGCTCTCCTCTCGAGTGCAGTGGAGAGGCGGTCCCAGAGGGCAGCTTGTCAGATACCTCATGAAATCCCTCTTACAGCGAAGCGCCGGGAATACAAGGGATTGGATATAGAAGACAACTTTGGGAGCTTGTTCATCAACGTCAAGAGGCAAGTGCCTTATTGGGGTTAGTTACATCACTTTGAAGATATAGACGTGTAGGGGTGGAGTCTAACCTGTCAATTAGGTCATAGCCTGATGGTGCCTCTTTGTGAGTGTGGCCGTCTCATAAGGAGAGTCCTGAGAACCTCCCCCTACCCCGTTGCTTTCACCTTCCAGTTGACAAGTCATGCTGAGGGCTGAGCCCTGGTGGCGCAAGTGGTCGAGTGCGGGACTGCGGCCCGCGGGCTTGGCGGTTCAAATCCAGCGGCGGCTCTCAGGAGCAGCACTGGGTAGTGCCCACGACCACCAAAGGCAGCGATGCCAAAACAAACAAACAAACAAACAAACAACAAAAAAAGACAAGTCATGCTGAGACCTATGGCGCGTCCACCACCATTGGACCCACCAGCCTGTGACCTTCCTGCATTCTCCCTCATTGCATGTGGCTGTGCGAGTCTGAAGAGGCACTAGTATCGGACTTAATGGACTTGAATTGAACTGGGCTGGGATGTTTTCTTGAGTTATAATGACCTCTTGATCTTTTACATATACGAGTGTCACTGGACTTGTTTCTCCAGCCGACCTGGCCCAACACACCTACTCAAACATACCGAGCACATTTACTGCTCATCTACAGGTCAGGTGCAACCCCCTGCTCCAGCATCACTGGATTGACAACAGCTGGTGACCCACACCTGCTCGGCCTTCCCTTAGCTGCTCCACACAGGCACCAGGGAAGGGGCTTGTACCCGCCCTCTCACCCATTACCAAACCCCCTCCGAGACAGGTGCTGAATGCCTCAGTGCTGTAAGACCAACTACTGGAGTGGCATGCCCACCACACCTGCCCAGGTATACGAAACCAAAGTCAGTTTTAAACATCAGAAGGAAGCAAACCGACATACGAGGGGAAAAAGTTCATGGGAAAATGGAATGAAAAGGTAGAACTTCCTCCCCGCCCCCCCACCCCGCCATGAGCTTTTTGAAGCCCGTGGTAAGCCTGGTGGGGAATGTGTCGGGCTGCTACGTGCAGGGTCAGCAGTTTGAAACCACCAGCATTTCCACCAGCAGGAGAGAGATGAAGACTTCTATACCACATATTCTTTTAGTAGCCCGTGGTGATTTCCATATTCTTTGCCAGCACTAAGCAACAGTTCAGCTTCACCGGTAAAGAATGTCTGTCTTGGATCATTGTGCTCTTCTCAGATGGGTCTGTATGGGATCAAAGTGACAATAACCACCTGAAAGGTGAGAGAGAAGCGTAGGGGGCAATGAGTTTATGTTCCTGGCAGGAGGAACAGTTCAGAAAAGAGGGTGAGAGGGGTTGTCCAACGCGAAGAATGCCGTCACTGTCTGAGGCTGTGGAATTGGTGTCTGTTCCACTGTGTGCGTTTTCAGCAAGGATGACCCGCGTCGCAGAGTAAAACCCTGTGGAACCCTGGTTGACTTTGACGCTTGTGGGGTCATCTTGAGTCAGAATGAAGTCGATGGCACCAGGGAACATTTTCCCCCGGGGCTGCAGTAACCAAGTTGATAGCTTCGAGTGGCTGGAAGTCACTCTCTCACAGTGCTAGAAGATCTCACTTTGACCTCAGGGCTCCGGTTCCCCGGGAAGGCTTTCTGGATCTGTCGGCTCTGGAGGAAGGTCCCTGTCTCCCCATCTGCCGGCCTGGCATTCTTGGAGATCTTCATGTGTCAGCCCCGGGCTTCCCCTGCACGATGGGGGCTTCCTGCTGAAGCAGCGACGTCCAACAAAGGCACTCTGCCCCGGCTCTTCTTTCTTGGTGGCAGTCAGTTTCCTCGGCAGTTGCTTTTTTCTCTTACAAGAGATGAAAGGAGTTGCAGGCCACACCCAGGGAAGTGGCGCTGATGTTGGATCAAGCCTGTGCTGGGATTTAGAGTGTTGCAGCCCAAGTCTAACCCTTTTTTTTTACAACCGATTGGCTGATCGTATCTGATCACATACTGCCAAGTCCTGGACGGTTGACACATTTTTGTTTTTGAGGGGAATAGGGGGAAACGACACAATTCAATCCTTGATAAGCTAGTAAAAAAAAAGGCCTGGCAATTTTATATCAAGTTTGTATTTCAGTACCCGCCTACTCCCCTGCCATCGAGGCAATTCTGACTCGTTGACAGCCTATAAAGCTTCTGACGCTTTATAAATCTTTTTTGGGATCATTTATTGGGGCTCGGACAGCTCATCACCATCCATCCATCCATCCATCGTCCAAGCCCATTTGTGCATTTGTTGCCATCGTCATTCTCAAAACATCTGCTTTCTACTTGAGCCTTTGGTATCAGCTCATTCCCCCCCTCCCTTTCTCCCTCTCCCTTGATAATTTATAAATTATTATTTTTCATGTCTCCCTTCACCCACTTTTCTGTTGTCTGCCCACCACGGAAGGGGTCATATGTGGATCATTGTGATCAGTTTCCCCTTTCTCCCTCACCTCCCCCTTCTGATATTTCTACTCTCATTATTGGTTCTGAAGAGTTTATTTGTCCTGGATTCCCTGTGTTTACAGCTCTGATCTGTACCAGTGTACATCCTCTGGTCTAGCCAGATTTATAAGGTAGAATTAGGATCATGATAGTGGGGATGGGGCCGGGGAAGCATTAAAGAACTAGAGGAAAGCTATCTGTTTCATTGGTGCTATGCTGCACCCTGACTGGCTCATCTCCTTCCTGAAACCTTGCTGCAAGAGATGTCCACTTGCCTACAGATGGCTTTGGGTCTCCACTCTGCACTCCCCCTCATTCACAATGATATGATTTTTTTGGTCTTTGATGCCGGATACCTGATCCCTTTGACACCTCATGATCACACAGACCAGAACAAAATGAGAACACCCCTGAACTTGAAGAACTCAGAGATGTATGCTCATGAAGAGGCCAGTCTACATCAACCTCACCAAGACTCCATTACAATTGTCCCTATTCCAGCCTGATGGACCAGAACCAGGCTAGGATCAGGCCAGGATGGGACTTAAGCAAAGTCTGTCTATGGTCAAAAGAAATGACAGACTGTTCCCGAGCTTCAACAGCTCACCTTCAAAGAGATGTCTAATCAGCTCACACATCAGTTGCCCAGGGGATGAAAGACAGCCATGGCCACCCTTAGCATGGTGAACCCCCGTACGTTTCTTATAATGTGACTCTTCAAAGACAAAGGGGATTACCCTAGAGACGTTAAACCAGGTTAGTTTCTGATTCTCTTGGGCTGGAGACCCCCTTGGCTGTGGACTCAAGATCACCTGTTCCACACTGAAGTTTGAGTAGAGGGGTCATCCTGCAGTCCAGAGGCAAGCAGTTCCGAAGGATCTATAGTCCCATCTGGGGTGGCCAGATTGTAAACGAGTCAAAAAGAGTTTCTGCCACGTGCACACGCAAAGCCAATCTCTGGACGCCTGTCTTTGCAATGGTAGCTTGACTACAAAAATCTTGAGCACAAAGCTCAGATCTGATTCTACTCAGTGATTAAAAAAGAAAGTTGCTGCTGCTGATTTTAAATGGAGAATGTGAGTGTACAGGATGCGATATCTGGGTTCAGCACATTGGTTACAAGGATATTTGTGATGGGGTTGGTCAGATATACTTGTTTTAGAATCTGGGGGTGAGGGTGGGTGGTGGCGCAGCAGGCATGAGGAAACTGGTTACCTTCATTTCCTATGGCTCCCACACTTCTGTTTTCAGGAAATTGACCGTTTTAACCTCCAAACATTTAAGAAGCACACCAGGGTACAAAGATCCTTCTCTTGAATTGCCTTGAGAACCAAGTGGGGTTAGGAGGAGGAGAGGAAGGAGGATATCTATTCATCTTGAGAGTGGACCCAAGCACCCACCTCTATTGCTCTTGTATTAGTAGTAGCTCTGTCACGCAGGCTACGTAGGTGGCTCCTGGGTGTATACCCAGTTGGCCAGCATGGGGCGCGTGCCTCCTTCGTCTTTTACAGCTGTCCGAATTCACCCCAGTCTTCCCTTGTCCGTCAAGCTCTGTTCCCTGGGCTGAGCCCGGAATTCCAGAGAATGTAGACGTTCCCTCTATAGGATGCTTAGGGACCCTAGCAGGTTGTTTGGGACCTCCGTCCAGCGGATGAGCAAGTCTTTTTTGAGGCAGGGAGGGATGTCGTCTGGCCTCTCTCTCCCAGTTGCTGGCAGCTTAAGATCCTTTTGTAGAAAGGAGGCATCCCTTGTCTCCCTTGCTCCCCATCCACCCCCCGTGACCCGGGAAGAGACGAGCAGTGGACGACGAGACTTGTAGCGGGCATCCCTCCTCCAGGAAACGGAATGCCACCAGGGTGACCTCATAACGCGAGGATTCCATCGGTGGACTGCTGTGTCTGTCTCTCAGCATTCAGACTCGGCAGACATCCCAATGCAGAGGTTCTTCTGTGGGATGATACAAGCAGGGTTTGGGAAATGGCTCGAGCCCCGCGTCAGCAAAGCTTCCTGAAAAGTCTATTTGTTCTGATTAGTGATGCCCTAACAGCCCTGTGTTCTGGGCAACTCAGGAAATTAAGGTAGATGCTTTCGGTCTCCAGGGCTCCCCATAAAAATGGGTGGGCGGGGGCAGGAACCCCGGGCTCACCTGGCCTCGAACTGCAGGCCCACTCCACCGCTTCCCATCTCAAGGCGCTTGGCCTTGAAAGTCTGACTTATTGGCGAGAGCCAAATCGAATATGTTGGGTGTTCGGCTAGCACAGCGAGAGGGGTGTCTCCGTTAGCTGTAGGCGGAAGACAGCAAGTGGGTGGGTTTCTCATCAGTCCGACGAGAGGGGAGACATCTGAAGGTTGAGAGTCTGCTCCAGGAGGTGGCCGTGTCTCTCCTGCTCCCGCCGGGTTCTGGGGAGTGGCCTGTGACTGGGCCTGGCTTTCCGCTTGAGTGGGGTCTTTCAGATCTCTAAAGAGATGGGCTCAAGACACCCTGGGCATGGCTCTCACTGATGGAGCAAACCCACACCCTGTCCCACTCAGAGTGGAACCACAGTTAGAGCGGTTCACTTTCACATCATGTTTTTTGAAGGACAGAATTAAATCTGTAAAAGTGGGTCAGTGGAATGGTCAGACACCTTTTCAGTGGACTGGGGGACGCCACGATGAGTTCAATTCGAATCTGCACGCTTTGCTTGTGACCATCATGGCTAGTACATATTGCCTCCAATCAGACAACGACAATGCCATAATTTGCGTTTAAAATTGTAGAGCAGTAGCTATTTTCTGTAGCTTCTCCTGCCAGGGGGATGTATCATACATGTACTCTGGGAAACACTGGAAGGCACAGATAAAGATTATACACAGGAAAAAGGATCTCCCAGAGGTGATTACCGGGTGACACTTTGCACATTTCTGATGAAGTGTTTTGCTTTCTTTTTTTCTTCCATATTTTCACACAGTTGAGATAATTGTGAGGATATCATCTCTGTATCTTGTTTTGCAATTTTTTCATGTTCTGCTTACTGGAAGATTAAGCATTTATTTATTTTTATTTTTATTTTTTTTTTTGTTTTTTGGGCATCACTGCTCTCTGGTGGTGGGAGTAGGAGGCCCAGCCCCACTGCTGGAATTGAACCTCCGTCCCAGTGGGCCGCAGTCCCGCGCACAACCACTACGCCACCGGGGCTCAGCCCAAGATTAAGCATTTCTATGAAATGCTTGATATGAAAGTCATATTAAATTATGAAAAATGTATAGACATCTTTTCGCATTCGTATACTATTTCATGAAATGGATATACCATAATTTACCTATCCAGATTTTTACCTATTCGATTTTTAAATGATTTATACCCGTTAGATTTTCAGATGGTTTTCAAATTTTTTCTATTGTGAATAATGCTGGAGAAAAAACATCTTTGAAAAAGCAAACATAACCCCCCCCTAGAACAGACTTTTAATTGGTTTTGGGGTGAACGTGTCCACAGCAAATTGGTTTTCCATCTCACCACGCGCACAACCTAACAATGCAAGCCCCTTTCCTGTGCCTACCATTTCCCCTCTTCCTTCTTCCCATCCCTTCCTGCTGTCTGCACGGTCTTGTTGCTGTTGTGTGCCTCTCCCAACTCAGTGACCCTGGGCACAGCAGAAGGAAACCCCGCCCCATCCGGGGGGCACTTTTAAATTGCTAGGATGCTGGCGCCCACTGTTACAGCTCCTGAGTGAGTCTGTCTCATCGATGGTCTTCCTCTGTGTTGACCTCCCTCTCCCTTACCAAGCCTAATGCCCTTCTCCAGGGACTGGTCTCTCGTGACAACACGTTCTAAACCTTGCCATTCTTGCCTCTAAGGAACAATTTGGCTGTACTGAAAAAAAAAATTATTGGTGGCTCTTACAGCTCTTATAACGATCCACACATCCATCGTGTCAAGCACATTTGTAGATAGGTTGCCATCATCCTTTTCAAATCCTGGCCCACCGAGCTTTGAGGATGATATCCCCACTCAGAACAGCCAGTGCACAGAGTGAACCATATGGCCAGCCCCACTATGAAACACGGTGTCCCTTGCTGACCCAAGGCCCTACAGAGACAACACTGGAGAAGCAGGGTCAGGAGTGCGCCCAGTCTGACCCCACCACACTGAGACAAGGGCATGCAGCAGAGCAGCAGGAGGGGCAGAGTCTGGAGTTCCCGAGCGAGTGCCAAGGATATACTTTGGGGCCAGGATGTGGCACCCCATCCGACTCAACTGGGGCACACTCCTGGAGGTCAATGAACAGACCTTGAACTATCTACAGGCTTTTCTTTGTTATTCTTATTCTTATTTTTTACTTATTTATAATTTTTTTCCTGAACAAAAAGCAACATTATTTTCTTTCTACTCGAGCCTTAGTTTTCAGCTCCTTGTTTTTTTTCTTCCCTCCCCCATCCTCTTACCCTCACGAACCCTTGATAGATTGTGAATTATTATTTTCATATCTTACATTGCCTGCTGTCTCCCTTCACCCATGTTTCTGTTGTTTGTCACCCTAGGGTGTGGGGTGGGGGCTAGGGTAATGCATCAAACATTTCTATCAGTTCCCCCTACCCTCATGGTATTGTTACTGCCATTATTGCTATTGTTGCTAAGGGGTTCGTCTGTCCTGGATTGTGTGTGTGAAGCGCTCCGGTCTGTACCCATGTACATGACTGATTTATTGGCTGTACTTCTTCCAAGACAGACTTCTTGGTCCTTTTGGTACTCTATGTTCTTTCAATAATCTTTGCCGGCAGCACAAATCAAATGCTCGATTCTTCTTTGGTTTTCCTAACTCAGTGTCCAACTTTCATCTGCATATGAGGTGATTGAAAATTCCATGACACACACCGTATTCCTCAAAATAACATCTTTGCTTTTCAGTGCTCTAAAGAGGTCTTGTGCAGCAGATTTACCCAATGCCAAGCAGTTTTTAATCTGCTTCCATGAGCACTGATAGTGGATCCAAGCAAGACATTGTTGCAGCCACTGTACCCATCCCATTTCTGTGAGGGTCTTTCTCTTTTTCCCTGGCCTGCTACCAACTATGAGGTCCTTCTCTAGGGACAACTTGCTGTTGATACCATGTCTAAAATGTGTGAGAGGAAGCCTCACCATCCTCGTTCCAGGTAGTATTTTAGCCATGCTTCTGCCAACATAGATTTGTTTTATTCAGATTCTTTTCCTCGATCTTCCTGTTGTTGATTTCTAATGTGATAGCCTATTATGGATATGTTAATTATACGATAGCACATTGTGATCAGAGAAGTAGCTACGTGAAACCTCTAAGTTTTTAAAGCTAGTGAGACTTGCTTTGTGGTCTAACATATGTCCGTTCTGAAGAATGTTCCATGCACCCTGGAAAAAGGATGCTGTTGGGAGAGGTCTAGAAGTTTCTGTGAGATCTAATTTGTTGACTAGCTGGTTGAAATCTTCTATATCTTTATTGGGTATCTTTAAAGTTGTCTTACCCTTCACCAAAAGTAGTGTATTAAATACTCCTGCTAGTGTTATGGAACTGTCTATTTCTATTTTCGAGTCTATTAAAGTTTGATTTTTGTATTTTGGTGCTCTTACTTTGGGTACACAGATATTTATTAGGGTTATATCGTCTTGTAGCTTGGCCCTTTACTTGTCATAAAAGCCTTCCCCCCCTTTTTTTTTACTTTAAACTCTTTATCTTATCAAAAGTATTATTTCTATTCCACCTCTTTGTTTCCACTTCATTCATTGTCTGTTCCCTGTGGTATGAAGGTATGCCTCCTCTTTTGAAATGTATTTTCCCACTTATGATAGCGGTCTCCTACCATATTTGTCCTGTTGGGTTTTGCGGTTGAATAATTTCACTCAGCACGGTGTTATCCACGTCCACCCAGGTCGCAAGTTCCTTCATAGTTTCTGTGTTTAAAAAACTTTGAGCGAGGCCGAGTTTTCAATTGTGTCTGTGTACCAGTAGTTCTTTATCCACCTTCCACTGATTGCTTGTTTCCATCTTCTCCAGCATTATTGTGAACAGTGCTGCACCGACCATGGATGTCCGTGCCTCTGCCCATGTTATGAGTCGTACTTCTTTGGAACCCCTACATGCACAGCAGAGCATGGCTGGAGCATGTGGAATGTCTATGGTCAAGTTTTTGGAGTGGCATCACGTCACTTTCCACAGCGGTTGTGTGTTGTAGATATTTACAGACCCACCCACAGTGTCTGAGGGTTCCCATTTCTTCACAGCCTCTCCAGCATGTGTTAGTTTCTGTCCTCTTGGACTCCGTTAACAGTGTCGGTGTAAGGTAGTGTCTCATTGTTGATTTGATTTGCATTTCCCGGACGTCTAGTGATAGTAAGCGTGTCTTCATATGTTGTTGGTTATTCGGATGTTGCCTCTGGAGATCTGTCTGCTTGTGTCCTTGGCCCACCTTTAAATTGGATTGTTCATCTTTTTCTTAGGGAGGTCCTGCAGTTTTCTACAGATTTTAGAGAATAACCCTCAGTCCCTGTGTCATTGTTAAAATTCTTCACCAGAGTTGGAAATGGGGAATTTAGATTAGATGATCCCTCAGGACCAGTGGTGGGAGTGGTGATACTGAGAGGGTGGAGGGATGCTGGAGTAGAAAGGGGGAACCAATTTCAGGGATCTACATATAACCTCCTCTCTGGGGCATGGCCAACAGGGAAGTGGGTGAAGGGACACATTGGACAGTGTACGATATGAAAAAGCAATAGCAATTGGGAAATTATTAAAGGTTCATTGGTGGGGGGAGGAGAGGAAGGAAATATGGGGAGCTGGAACTGGGGGCCTGGATGGAGGGTAAATGTTTTGGGAGTGGTAATGGCAACAAGTGTGCAAATGAGGCCTGCATACAATTGATATGTGTATGGATCATGAGGGGAGGTATATGAGTACCCAATAAAGTGATTCATTAAGAAAATTGGGGAGGGGGAAGGAGGAGCTTATATCGGGTGCTCAAGTGGAAAGTGTTTGGAAATGAATGTGGCAACATTTGTGCAAATGTGCTTCATACAGATGCTGTATTGAGTGTTATAATAGCTGTAAGAGCCCCCAATAAAATTATTAAAATAGAATAAAATAAATTTTTTTTTAAAAAAGAAAGAAAATGATGATGGCAGTATATGTACAAATGTGCTTGACACAATGGATGAGTGTATGGATTGTGATGGGAAATGTAAGAGCCCCCAATAAAAGTATTTACTTTTTTGGGGGGGAGGGGGAAATCACTGCCCTCTGGTGGGAGTGGGAGGCCCAGCCTTGCTCCTAGAGAGTTGCTGCTGGATTTGAACCGCCAAGCCAGTGGCCCGCAGTCCTGCACTCAACCAGTACGCTACTGGGGCTCAGCCAAAAGTATTTATTAAAAAAAAAATTCTTTACCACTTCATGGGTTTTCCTTTTATTTTTGATGACATCTTTTGGTGCACATACTGTCTTCTTTTTAGTAGATCCCAGTTCTATTCCGTCAGTTATGGTGTATGTTTCCTTCACTATATTGACAGTGTGTCTATGCCTTGTAAGAGACCCTTTAAGTCTGGTCCAACCTCCCCCCCCACCCCACCCCCCCACTGATGATGATGATGGCTCTGAATTTTAGAATTGGGTCTTTAATCACCTTATGGTTGTTTTGATACATAAAGTGAGCAATTGGTCCTGTTTCATCCTTCTATAAATGGTAATAAAATTTTGCCAGCATCAGTTGTTGAAGAGACCATCTCTCTTCCCATTTAATATTCTCTGCCTCCCCCTTTTTTGAGATCTAAATATTTTATGTTTAATCATTTTATTGTGGGCTCATAAATCGCTTTTCACAATATATAAATACTGTGCCAAGCACCTTCACATGCCTGCTGCCGTCATCATTCTCCAAATAACTGCTTTCCCACTTGAGTCCCTGATAGCAGCTTCTCTTCCCCCTCCCCTCCATTCTTGCTCCCTCACCAACCCTCAATACTTTATAAATTATTATTGTTTTGTCATAACTTACACTGCCCGATGTCTCCCTCGCCCACTCCTCCAATGTCTGTCCTCCCAATAGGAGGTTATGTGTAGATCCTTGTAGTTGGCCCCCCCTCTCTCCCCACCTTCCTCCATCCATCCAGTAGCTCCACTCTTATTACTGGCCCCAAGGGTTCATTTGTCCTGGGTTACCCGTATTTCCAGTTCCCACCTCTATCAGTGTATCTCCTCCAGTCCAACTGGGACCATGATAGTTGGGGGAGGCAGCCTTCAGGAACTAGAGGAAAGTTGTATGCTTCATTGCCACCTCGCTGCACCTTGACTGGCCTGTCTCCTCCCCATGACTCCCCTTATAAAGTGGCCAGATTTTAAGCGAGACACCATTGACCGGGGAGGGAGGGGCGTGGGGAGGAGTTTCTTGATTAAAAATTTGGTCTATAGAGAGCTACAAAAATTTTCAAAGAATGCAAAACTAGTATTGTAATATATTTATTTAATTTTAAAATGCCGCAGAACATGGGACAAATTGTTAAAAAGCTGGACATCTGGTCACATTACTGTAAGAGGATGTCCAATTACCCGCAAGTGGGCCTTGGGTCCCCACCCTGCTCTCCCCCTCATTCATAGTGATGTGATTCTTGTTCTTTGATGCTTGATATCTGCTCCTTTCAGCTCCCCGTGATCACACAGGCTAGTGTGTTTCTTCCATGTGGGCTTTGCTGCTTCTGGGCTAGATGGCCACTTGTTCACCTTCAAACCTTCATGATCTCAGATACTTTATCATTTGGTAGCTGGGCGATATCTCTGCTCTGTCTGCGTCTGCTCCCTTTTGTCTTCAGCGATCATGTCGGGAGGGTGGGCATACAATGATATGATTTTTGTTCCTTGATGCCTGATAATCTGGTTCTTTCCACACCTCATGGTTGCACAGGCTGGTGTACTTCTTCCATGGCGGGCTTTGTTTTTTCTGGACCATTTGACTCTGTTCACCCTCAAGCTTTTAAGTCCTCAGATGTTGTATCTCTTGATAGCTGGGTACCATCAGCTATCCTCACCACCCATGCTCATTCCCCCCATGTCCTCAGTGATCGTTTCAGGAGGGAGCACACACAGTGATATGGTTTCTTCCTGTTTGATGCCTGAGGCTGGTCCTTTTGACACCTCATGGCCACTTCTTCTGTGTGGCCTTGGATGCTTTTCAACTAGATGTCTGCCTGTTTATTTATTTTCAGGCTTTGAGACCCCAGACTCTACATCCTTTGGTAGCTGGGCACCATCGGTTTTCTTCACCACATTTGTTTGACCTATTTCAGTGATTGCACTGGGCCCGTGAGCATTATAGAATACCAGATTAGTAGGACAAAGTGTCCTTGTGTTGAGCGAGTCTCTGACCCTTTGTTAAAGATAAAATTTCCCCCTTTTCTTTCCTTTGAAAAAATTAACCATTTTATTGGGAACTTTTTTTTTACATTTTTTCTTTTATGGGAACTTTTACAGATATTATAACAGCACATTATTCAATTAGATCAAGCATAATTGTACAACTGCTACCAATATCTGTTTCAAAACATTTTCTTTCTTCTTGAACTCTTTGATATCAGCTCCCCTTTATCTTCTCCCTCCCCTAATCACCCCAGAAACCATTTTATATAATATAATATATATTTGTATCTTACACCATCCAGTATATCCATTCACCTGCAATTCTGTGATTTGTTCCCCTCAAGTGGGGTTATGCAGTCATCATTGCTATCCGCTCCCCCTTGTCCTTTTTTCACTCCTTCCTGTACCTACCGGGAATTATTACTCCAGTTACTTTTTCTGAAGGGTTATCTATCTTGTATTTCATACATCCAATGATCTTAATTATACAAAGGAACATATGCAGATCTAACAAGATTAATGAGGTAAAACAAAAGCCACAATAGTGAGGGGAGGAAATATTAAAGAACTAGAGGATAGTTATGTGTTTCTTCGGTGCTATACTGCTCCCTAGATTCATCATCCCTGCCGTGTGGCCCTTCTCTGAGGCACCGTCCAATTATCTTACAGGTGGGTTTGGGTTTCCACTCTGTCCATGCTCCTTCACATCAATTTGACTGTTTGTTTTTGAGCTTCTGATACCTATTCTTGTTGACACCTCATGATCACAAATGCTGGTTTACTTCTACATAGGCTTTGTTACTTCTCTGCTAGATGGTCACTCGTTTAACTTTAAGTCTTTTAGAACCCAGATGCTGTAACTCTTAATAACTGGGTACCATTAGCTTTCTTCACATTTTGTCTTCAGAGATTGTGCAGATAAGGTGAGCTTCATACAGTGCCACATTATTAGAACAAACCATTTTTGTACTGAGGTAAGATTTAAGTAGAGGCTCAGTGTCCAGAAAACCAATTGTTGATGAATTTATTTCTGAGTTCTCTATTCTGTTCCATTGATTTATGTAGCTATCATATCAATACCAGGCTGTGTTAACTACGGTGGCTGTATAATAGATTTTGCTCTTGGGAAGTGATAGAACTCCTACTTTGTTCTTCTTGAGCTATTTTATTATCTTGAATTTCTTCCCTCTCTAAATGAAGTTAGTAATTAGTTTTTCCATTTCCCTTTCTAAAGAATGAAGTTGGGATCTGGATTGGAATTATGTTGTATTTGGTACATAGATTTGGGTAGGATAGACATTTTCATAACATCAAATCTTCCTATTCATAAACATGGGACATACTTTTATTTGTATAAATCTCTGGATTTCTTGAAGTAGTGTTCTGTAGTTGACTATGTATGAGTCTTGAGTTTCTCTGGTTAGATTTATTTCTAAATAGTTCGGGTTTTTTGTGTTGCCATTGTAAATGGTATTGTTTTCTTGATTTCTTTTCGGAGCTCTCTTTACTATACAGGAATCTGATTGATTTTTGGATGTTAATCCTGTATCTTGCCATGCTGCTGAATCTCTGTTATTTCTGGGTCAAATCTTGGGGTTTTTCAAGTATAAGATCATATCATCTGTAAATAGTTTTTTCTGCTTCTCTGCCAACCTGTATGCCTTTTATCTCTTTTTGTGGATGAATAAGCTAGGACTTCAAGCCCAGTGTTGAATAGGAGTGGTGATAAGGGGCATCCTTGTGTGGTTCCTGTTCACAAAGGGAATGATTCCAGTCTTTCCCCATTGAGAGAGATGTTGGCCATTGGTTTTTCATTTTTTCCTCTTTCTTTCTTTCTGGTATCACTGCTCTCTGGTGGGAGTAGGAGGCCCAGCCTTGCTTCTGGAGAGTGGCTGCTGAATTTGAACTGCCAATCCAGTGGGCTGTAGTCCTGCACACAACCACTGCGCCGCCGGGGCTAAGTCCTGTCCATTGATTTTTCATACATGGACTTCATTGTGTCAAGAAATTTCACTTCTATTCCTATTTTTCTGAGTGTTTTATTTTTAAAAAAATCAGGAATAGATGTCAGAAATGTCTCTTTTGCATCAATTGGTATGATCATATGATTCTTATCCTTTCCTTTGTTTATGTGATAGAATACATAATTTATTTAAAAACCATTTTCTTGGGAGCACTTCCAGCTTTTATCACAATCTATACATCATCCATTATGTCAAACACATTTGTACATATGATGCCATCATCATTTTCAAAACATTTTCTTTCTACTTAAGCCCTTGGTATCAGCTCCTCATTTTTCCCCCTCTCCCTACCACCCTCTCTGTCTCTCTCATGAATCCTAGATAGATTATAAATTACTATTACTTTCTTATCTAACACCATCTGCTGTCTCCCTTCACCACTTTTTTGTTGTTTGTCCCCCTGGGAGGTGGTTATATATCGATCATTATTATCAGTTCCCCCTTTCTCCCTTCCCCACACCACTTCCCCTT
Source organism: Nesogale talazaci (assembly GCA_004026705.1). Lineage (NCBI taxonomy): Eukaryota > Metazoa > Chordata > Mammalia > Afrosoricida > Tenrecidae > Nesogale > Nesogale talazaci. The sequence goes on along the minus strand of PVJH01018401.1, from coordinate 8,842 downwards.
CCCTTCCTGATATTGCTACTCTTGCTAATGGTCCTGAAGAATTTATCTCTTCTGAATTGCCTGTGTTGCAAGCTCTTATCCATACCAGTGCACATGCTCTGATCTAGCTGGATATGTATGGTAGAATTGGGGTCATGATATTGGAACAATTAAAGAACTAGAGGAAACTTGCATGCTTTGTGGGTATTGTACAGCACCATAATTGGCTCATCTCCTCCCTGCGACTCTTCGGTAGGGATGTCCAGTTGCCTAAAGATGGGTTTTGGGTTTCCACTCAGCCCTTCCCCTCATTCACATCAATGTTTTTTTTGTTCTGGGTCTTTGATGCCTAATGCCTGATCCCATCACCACTTCATGGTCACACAGGCTGGTGTACTTCTTCCATGTGGGCTTTATTGCTTCTCAGCTAGATGGCCGCTTGTTTTCTTCAAGTCTTTAAGACCCCAGATGCTGAATCTTTTTTTTCTGTATCTTTTATAGCTGGGTACCACCAGCTTTCTTTAGCACATTCGCTTGTGCACCTGCTTTGTCTTCAGCAATCATGTCAGGGAAGGTGAGCATCACAGAACTCTGAGTTGTGAGAACAAAGTGTTCTTGAATTGAGGTAGTACTTGACTAGAGGCCCAATGTCTGCTGCCCTAATACTTAACATATAAATATATACACATAGATGTAGTTCTCTATCATAATACATAAATATATTTACATACGTCCTTTGCCTCCTACTTCTTTCCTCTATTTACTTTTGCTTTCCTCTTGCCCCACTATCATGGCCGGCCTTCATTCAGGTTTCAGTAATTCCTCTTGGCTACATTGCCCTGGATCCAGCCCCACCAGGCATCCTACGCCCTCCTTGCCATTGATTTAGATCATTTGTTGTTCTCTTGTCCCTGGGTTTGTGGACAACCTCCATCCTTTCCTCCCCCTCCCCCTTTCCTCTGTCCACCCTCCCAACCATCAGTCCATTGCTTTCCCCTCTGAGAGTTTATCTGCCTTTCTTACCTAGATAGACACGCAGAGACAATAATAAGCACAAATACAAGCCAAAGCCAAACAAAAACAGCAACTAAAAAGCCAACCAACAGAAAAAGAAAAGCCTATAAATAGCTCAAGGTCTGTGTGTTGGCCTTTAGCAATGTTTTCCAGTCAAATCTGACTGGGGGTCGGTCTCTCTGGCCCCACAGTCTATTTTTGGCATTCCTCGGCCACTTCCTTGCTTTGCTCTCCTTGCTGCTCTGTTACACGCCCTTAGTGTTTCACCCCAGGGAGGTGGGGTCAGATCAGGCACCCTTCCCACACTGTGTCTCCAGTGTTGTCCCCCGTAGGGCTGTGGGTCAGTGAAGGACGTTGTGTCTCGTGGTGGGACAAGCCCGAGGGTCCTCTCTGGACGTTGGGTGCTCTGAGCAGGTGTGCTGTCCTCAGATCTTGGTGGACCAGGATGTGCTCCACTCACTCTCCTTCCCTCGTCGCTTGCTCCTGTGTGCTGATCCAATGCACCCTTTTCCCTGAGCTGTAACTTCAGTGCTCTGAAGTGAATTATTCTGGCGTGGGGTGTCCACGGAGTTGGGGTTGAGGCCGGTTCCCTGAGCTATGCTGGTGTGTTGCCTTCATAGCGTGAAGCACTAGATTGCATTATTTATTTTTCCAGTGCTGAACTATCCTGTGTGCCACCTGATTGTGGCATATTATTTTTGGATATAATATTGTGGAATATTATATTGATATGATATATTTGATATTTGGATTGTGGTATATTATTTTTTGATATATTATAGGATTCTCTTGGCCAGTATTGTTTTGAGGATTTTTGCAGAAGGGATTTGAGGGCTATTGGTCTGTATCTTCATATACTGTCCCTCCATTTACTGTTCCCCCCTTGGGGGTCAGTGCTCTGTGGTCTCTTATTTTGGTAATGTCTTTGCCTGATTTAGGTATCGAGGTTAATGCTTACTTGCTTTCTAAAATGAGTTTAGGAGTTTGGGCCTTGTTTTCTTATCCATTCTGCTCCTGTTTGCCTCTCTTTTTTTTATTTTTTACAAATTCCATAGGTGTCTGTGTCTCTGTAAATGTCCCAATTTCACGATCAAATTTGCAGGATTTGTGTTTTTGATTCATTATTTTCCTTAGGATTTTTTATATTATCCCATCGCCTCTTTTTTTTTTTTTTTTTTAGAGACAAACAAACCTTTTAATTTCCCATCAAAGTTTGGCTTGGTAGCTGCATTCAGGCCAGGATGAGGTAGCAGAAAGCAGGAAATCTCCGTGAAGCAGGAATGGATGTGCTTTTGAACATTCTTTAGTTCTTCATGCTGATTCTCTGAGACCCTGAGGCGTTTCCCAGGAATTGGTCACTACCATTGGCTCCCTATGAAAATTCATATGGGAAACTCCAGTCTCGAGCAAGACATATCAGACTCTGAAATGGCTTCAGAATATTTCCTCCATGGCCAGTCCGCGGTGCTCAGTGAAAAGCTGGAGGTGCTGAAGATCACCCTCCTTGACTTTTGTGGTGAGTTAGATACCTGCATTGCGCTGATTGTTGTGCTAAGGGCAGATACTGAAGGCGAATCTCTCAAAGTTGATTGCCTATCAAAGGATCCCTGAGTATCCATCAGTAACGCTGCAATCTTTTTGCCATCAGGCTGACTGATAAGGAAGACCTCACTCCATATCCAGATACTTGTGGTCTCTCATTCAGATCCCCCTTACCATGAAAAACCGGTTAACAGTTTATTGTAGTTTCCAACCCAGTCGATTGATTCCTGGTTGTACATGTATCTCAACATGAAGTCCATCGGGAATGCGTTTTCTTTCCTGAAGTCTCCAGCGACAGATACAGTAACCACGTCCTTGTCCCTGATAGCCTTTGAGAGAAGGATCTGATTTCGGGCCACTTCATCTAACTCAAAGGAATGGTCATCTTTGACAACGAGGACCTGGACTGGTCCTGCCTTTTTCACCGGCTCTTCCTCTTCCTCTTCTGAGCTCCAGTCATAGGACTTTTCTGGAAACCCATCCCAGCTGACCCTGACCCTGTGATTCTTGGTCATCGCGGTCGTGACACTGGCAAGATGTGGTGGTAAGCTCCCTCCAAGGTGGCGGGCTGCTGGCGCTGAGGCCCTGTGTTCTCCCTGGCGCCATCAGCCTAGACTCTGAGGATGTTGCCATCATCCCATTGCCTTTTTGTCATATCTTTACTGGTTCTTCTCTGTAGGTAATTTTTTGTTTTTCCAAGCTGCTGTTAGTATTCTTTTTTTTTTTTTTTTGTCTCTGTCACTGATCTATCTAGGGATTTTATTCTAAGATATATCCTATTTGGTATTTGTTGAGCTTCTTGGATACATATCTTATTACCTTTTATGATATTAGAGAATTTTTCCTTCAACAGATGTTTAGCAATTTTCTAAATTAAAAAAAAAATCTCTTCTTGTTCCGAAGAACAATGCAGTTATTATTCCTTACATGCAAGTTGATGGTGTCTCACATGATTTTTAGACTTTCTTAAAATTTCTTTTCTCTGACAGATTAGTCTTAGGAGATTTGTCTTTAACTTTGCTGAGTCTGTCTTCTATTGATTCAGTTCTACACTTCTGCCCTTCCGAATGCATGGTCCGTTTCTGAAATGTTAGTATGACTCTGTATTTCTAGGTACTGGGTTTGTATGGTTTCTAGTTTTCCACTTATTTGGTTAACTTGTTTTTACACGATTATCTTGAATTCTTGTAGATTCTTTTCTGTATGTTACTTAACGTCCATCTCAATCTGTTGAAGAAACCTCGGTTTCTTCTTCTCAATTCCTGATGATGTTGGGCTGACCTCTGGGGAGCTCGTGGGTTCTAGGTTGGTTCAGCTGCACACCACAAGGTCATCCGTTTGAAACCACCTCAGGAGAGAGCCAAGGCCTTTATTCCAGTAGAGAGATTGTTTTTTTCCCCTACATCACTGCCCTGGTGGGAGTGGGGGGCCCAGCCTTGCTCCTGGAGTGCCGCTGCTGGATTTGAACCATCAACCCTGTGGGCCGCAGTCCCGCACTCCACCGCTGCGCCACCGGGGCTCAGCTTTCCAGGAGAGAGTTAAAGTCGTGGAGACCCAAAGGAGTAATTCTACTCTGCCCTATAGGGTTACTTTAGAGATGAGTCTGTTGTTGTGGTTGTTTTTATACATTCGGAGCACTTAGTTGAGCCATCTTGTCCTGCATGTGTGGTCTTTGAAATCGTCTGTGGTCTCCCAGACATGGCTGTAGTCGTTCGTCTGTTATGCATCGGTTTGTTTTGTCTGGCTACATCTGGGCCAGGAAGTGAGTGTGCTCCTATGTCAGCTTACCACATCTCTCTGAGTGGGTTTTGTAGCCGTTTTGAGGGTGGGCACGAGTCTCTAATCATGAGCTGGGTGGAGCAGCAGTGGGCAGTCTGGCTAACTGTCGGTGGCCATCTGTGGTTGATCCAGTGGTGCCGGAGCAAGCAGTGGCACTGGCTCAGTGGATGAGGCAGTAGGGGTGGTGGGTATGCTGGCCTCGGGTTTCTGGCTCTCAGCTCTCTGGTCACCAATCACTGATGTGTGTCGTCACCAAAGTAGGTTGGGGTGCGCTCCTGGTGAGTAGCGCTGGCTATCTGGTTCCTTTTCCAGCTGGAGCACAGCTTCCAAGGATTCAAAATGGCTGTGCTCTTTTTTGTTTTGTTTTGTTTTGTTTTGGGGGGGGGGGCATCACTGCCCTCTGGTGGTGGGAGTAGGAGCCCAGCCTTTGCTCCTGTGGAGCTGGAATTGAACCTCCATCCCAGTGGACCGCAGTCCCAGGCACAACCAATACGCCACCGGGGCTCAGCCCATGGCTGTGCTCTGATATGCCTTTTTATTTGCCATTTCTCTTTGACCTCTTCCTGTAATTGATATTTGACCTGCTTCTTTGTCCTTCCCTTTGAAACTCTGTTTTCCAAGATTGTTGCTCATGTCAGCTTCCCTGGGTTTCTTGGGTCTTTGTTGTAGAAGGTCTGGACAGAATATCAACCTAGACTACCCTCTTGTCCACCCACCTGGACTAAACATCTCGTGTGAATGCCGCTGATTAGATTCCAGATTGCATTTCCTTAATATAAGGTCCAAGAAGGGTAATTTCTGGGAAAGGACCCGCTATGGACTTTTCAGAGCTGTTGTGCCATTTCTATTTCACTGGCAGCTTACAAGAATGTCTCATCACACTGCGTTCTTGTTACACTATTATTTCATGTAAGTCTTTGCTGATTTTATAAAGCAAAAATAAGTGTTTCAGTCAATTTACAGTTCCTTGGTTAGTAGTGCTACTGAATGGTTGTTAAGTTTATTGGTCCAGGGCTGAGCCCCGGCGGCGTAATGGTTGTATGCGGGACTGCGGCCCACTGGGACGGAGGTTTAATTCCAGCAGTGGGGCTGGGCCTCCTACTCCCACTACCGGAGAGCAGTGATGCCCCCCCCCCCAAAAAAAAAAAAGTTTATTGGTCCTTTGTATTTCTTTTCTGAATGAGCTGTTTGTGCGTTTGTTAATTTTCTCTTTGGGGTATTTTTATCATTGATTTATAAGAGCTTATGTAAGTGATTATTTGATTATCAGCAGCGTCTCCCTCTGGACGGGTGTCATTTAATTTTGCTCACTATGGGACTTCTGTGTCTATTCTTTTGCCTGGCATATAGTCTATACTTGTGAGAAATTTTCCCGGTGAGTAAATAAAGATGACGCTTGGAAAGGAGGGGTTGACTCTTCCTTCTGAGATGTTCAGGGAGAGATAACTAAGTAACCAAGTGGGGGTATCGACCCTCCTGACGTGTCATCTTTCCGTGGCCCTTTGATCAGCATGTCCTTGCTATTTGAAGGCACTTGTAAATTTAAATTCTGAGCAGCAAACTTCCTACCACACAAGAAGCGTGTGGCTTACGTCCCTTTAGCTCCGTTGTACGGTAACCATACTTATGTCAATGTTGTGGCAGGAGAAATGATCAAGAATTTCGGGCCTTTCTCGAGAGAGTGATCGACAGTTCCATCTTTAAGGTGACGATGATCTGCACCATCACGATGAATGCCATCATTGTGGTTTTGTGGACCTATCCTGCAGTGAGATACCGATTAGTCCGAGTAATTGAGGTAAGCAGATACCACGGGCTTATTTTCTTGTTGGACCTGCTTTCTTGATGTATTTTCAATGTTGTCAGATGTTTAAGACATTGTATTCCAAGAAATTTTCTTTGGGGGGGGGGTGGGGGGGCTAGGGAAAAACCGAACAAACCCAAACCATTGCCACTGAGTCAAATCGGACTCACAGCTGCTCTGCAGGGCAGCGTTCATACGACCCTCTGGGGTTTCTGACCCCGAAATGGCATTAAAAATATGCTCTCCAGGCTGAGCCCCGGTGGCGTAGTGGTTGTGCGCGGGACTGCGGCCCATTGGGATGGAGGTTCAATTCCCGCTCACAGGAGCAAAGGCTGGGCCTCCTACTCCCACCACCAGGGCAGTGATGTCTATATATGCCTATATATATGTATGTATATACATATATACAATCTCCAATGGTTGACTGGGGAGGCAGCAGCATGGTTTTTTTTTAATCCTCTCAAATCATTAAAAAAAAAACAGAGCAATTAAGTAGCAAAATCAAAACCTTTGTGCCCGCATGTACAACAAAAACAGTAAGTCAGGCAAACCGCCTGGTACCAGGCTCTCTGTAGGAAGAAACAGAGGCACCACAGCGAGCCTTCCTTGGCCAGTACTGTGGGCTGCTGGGATGGGTGAGAGCCGCTGATGTGGGGACAAGCACTGCTTTCCCCGGAGCCAGAGGACGGCCTTCCTGGTAAGAGGTGTGGGGACGACATACCTTAGGACCAACTCCAATGGGTTAAGACCATTTGAACTTTCCAAAAGGATCAGCCACTCAGAGGTCCCCAGGTTTAGGAAAAGTACTGAAAGCGAGTGGAAATTGAGTGGGTTAAAGAAATCAAGAGGAAGAGAGAGGAGATCTTCATAGACGTGGGATTGGAAAACAGAACCAGGGAATCTCGAACAGCATGCTCTCACATTTTAAGTAACAAAATTGCATCACCGAGAGCTCTGTAAATTTTTTGGGGGTGGGGCATTACAGCCCTCTGGTGGCCGTGGGAGCTACCCAGCGCTGCTCCTGAGAGCTGCCACTGGATTTGAACTGCCAAGCCCGCGCGCTGCAGTCCTGCTCTCAACCACTTACGCCGCCGGGGCTCAGCCCTGAGAGCTCTGTAAATTTGAAACCACATTTTATTTTCAAAGTTCAGAATAATTAATTCCACACAAGATGTGGAATTGTCCAAAGGATTGAGCTCAAATTCCATAAAAATTATTTTTATAGGTCATTTTATTGGGGGCTTATACAACTCCTATCACAATCAATACATACGTCAATTGTATGCAGACCACATCTGCACATTTGTTGCCATCATCATTCTAGAAACATCGTCCTCCCTACTTAGGCCCCCTGGTACCAGCTCCCCATATTTTCCCTCCCTCCTTCCCTCCCATGAACCCTTAATAATTTATAAATTGTCATTATTTTGTCATATTGTACACTGTCTGATGTCTCCCTTCACCCCCTTCCCTGTTGTTCGTACCCCAGAAAGGAGGTCATATGTAGATCCCTGCAGTAGGTTCCCCCTTTCTACTCGACCTTCCCGCCACCCTCCCGGCATCACCACTCTCACCCCTGGTCCTGAACGGATCATCTGTCCTGAATTACTCCTGTTTCTGGCTCCAGTTTACAGCCCCTGGTCTGACTGATTTGTCAGGTAGATTTGGGATCATGATAGTGGGTGGGAGGAAGCATTTAAGAACTAGAGGAAAGTTGCATATTTCATTGTTGCTACACTGTACCTTGACTGGCTTGTCTCCTCCCTTCAACCCCTCTGTAAGAGGATGTTGCTTTACCTATTGATGAACTTTGGGTCCCCAAATCTTTACTTTCCCTCATTTATAATGGTACTTTTTAGTCTTTGATTCCTGATACCCAATTTGACACCTCGTTGTCACATAGGCTGGCGTGCTTCTTCTACGTGGGTTTGTTGCTTCTGAGCTAGATGGCTGCTTGTCTACTTTCAAGCCTTTAAGACTCAGATGCTACATCTTTTGATAGCCAGGCACCATCAGCTTTCTTCACCACTCTTGCTTATGTATATTTGTCTTCAATGATTGTGTTGGGAAGGTGAGCATCATGAAATGCCAGTTTAATAGAACAAAGTGTTCTTGCATTGAGGAAGTACTTGAGTGGAGGTCCAATGCCCATCTGTTGTCCTAATACTAACCCTATAAGTGTCTGCACCTACATCTATTTTCCTATCACCATATAATAAATATATTCACCTATATACATGCCTATATTTAGACCTCTATAAATGCCTTTTACCCCCAGTTCTTCTATTTCCTCTTACTTTCCTCTTGTCCCACTATCATGCTCAGCCTTCATTTGAGTTTCAGTATTTTCTCTCATTGCTTTACTCGACCAATTCCTATTGGGCCTCTCACACTCACCTTGTCACTGATTTTGAATCACTTATTGTTCCCTTATCCCTGGGTGGGTCAACACCACCTCCTTTCGCCGACCTCCCCATCTCCCATGTCCCCCCACTCCGAACTATCAGTCCCGTTATTTTCTCCTCCAGACTTTTCATCTAGCCTATCTTATCTAGATAGACCTGCAGAGATGACAATATGTAGTAGAAAAAGCAGGCATCCTAAGATGAAGTAACCAAAGAAGATAAAGCAATGATAACAATAACAAAAAAAACCCATGTCCAATATATATGTAAAAAAATAATAAAATAAAGACCTGTAAATAGTTCAAGGTCTGTTCATTGA
>PVJH01018400.1:0-45314 GCA_004026705.1 Nesogale talazaci | reverse complement strand
CTCTGCAGCAAGTAAGTCTAAACCTCTTCTATTTTGTAATACTACTTCTGCTAAAGAATCTACCTGTTCTTGCAAATCTTGTGTAGTGCCTGATGAGGCCTGCATATCCAAGATTAGCTGCCTAGATAACTTGGTATGTTGCAGTTCCAAAGGCCACTTCAGTACTGGTCCCTAATCTTACAAATAGGTCACCTAGTTGAACTGCCCTTTAGCTCTTCCTGCCATGTAATCAATAATAGGGATAGGGACAGGTTCGTTTCCAGGAATAATATCTATGTCTGGAGGGAGAAAGGCTAGCACACATAACTCTGTCCAAATGCTGGATAACTGGGTAAAAGCCTTATTGCTGCCACAAACAAAAACTGAACTATTAAGGGCACATAAGGAGCCCGTATCATTAACAACACTAGAACAAGAAACAAATCCCGCCATTTCTACAAAATCTCACAGGTATTGTTCAGGACTTTTCCTGGCTAGAATCTTATAAGGAAAAGTTGGTGACTAAAATCATCACCTTTACATTCAGAGAAAGAATAAACAATATCAAGTCAAGAATAAACATGACCAATATGATCAACATGAATATAGGCTGAAGGACAGAGAGCTAGGACATGGGTTCTGGCAAAGTCAGAAGATGCCCATAATTTATAAGACGACTTGCCTTAAAATCTCAGCAAACATTGACTGAAATTTGTGGCAGTTACATAATCTGGTGTCATTTTGGAACTTGAGAGGATTAAGAGTGAAGGGGTGGAGTCTAGTCTGTCAATCAGGTCATAGCCAATGAGGCCTTCCCCTGAGGATTCTGGGAATTCTGGTACCTCCTTCTTGGAAGTGGAAAAAACTTTCTTCTCTCTGGGCTCACTCCCTGAGAGATGCTTTACTGACAAGGCGCCTGGTGCTACACTAATAGAGCCCATGCCCTGGAGCTAGAAGAGCCACATGGAGACCCCTGCCAGCACTGAGATGCTTCTACCACCAATGGATCCACAAGACTTCCCACCCACTGGCCTGTGACCTTTCTGCATTTGGCATCATTGCATGAGGACTTCAGACTAGATTGCTATCTAACATATGGCTGATATCGCACTGATAGACTTGATCTGGCCTGGGATGTTTTCTCAATTTTCAACTGCTCTTATATATAAAGCTCTCTCCTATACCCATATGAGTGTCTAGACCTAGACTCACACAAACTTCATTAAGGATGGAAAGATATAGCATAGGGGTTGAGCCATGCTGTGAGTCAGCATAAAGGACTGCAATGCACACCAAGCTCATCTGGGCAGGCTGAGAGGCCCCTGGGACATGCCTATGCTTTTAAAAAACTAATAAGCAATGGTCCTTCCCTGGTAGATTCTCCTCTCCCATGCAGGAGGTTCAGGTTAGAGTGTAAGCCAAGGCACCTCATGCACAGCCCCCACTCATCTGTCAGTGGAGGCTTGCATGTTGCTATGACGCTGGACAAGTTTCAGTGGCATTTCCCGACTAAGAAGCACAAAGGGAAAGCCTGGAAGCCTACTTCTAAAACGCAGTTGATGAAAACCCTCTGAACTTTAATGGTTCTGATTCTGTTGAAAGATTCGGTCTCCTTGAAAGCAGCAAGTAAGAATAATAGCTGCCCGCTACTAACACAGAGACCAAACACAACACCAAGAGACCCCACCCACTGCCATCAAACCAATTCCACTTCACAAGGGTTTCTGAAGCTGTCAGTTTGGGAAGGAGCAGACAGCCTGTGTTGCTCCTTTAGAGAAGCCTTTTGCCAGCCCAATGTGAAATCCCAGTATCCCATCCAGGATCCAATCAGAGAGACCTCCAAGCCCCAAACTCACTGAAATGGAGTCAATTCGGATTCATTGGAACCTTGTAGAACTGCCCTGTGCGTTTCTGAGACAGTAACTCTTTAGCAAGTAACCACTACAACTCCGGGGCTCCTCACAAACGGGACCATCTAAAAGGCCTTTTTAAGCCACCACCAACCACTCCCCCGCTAACTGTCAGGAGATTTCAGAGGAAGACATCTGAGACATATTTACTTGGCTTCGCTAATCAAATGTAGGGCCGCTCTTCTCTGCGGCATATTCCATGATGCACCGAATCCTCAAAATGTGTTCTCTAGTTTTCTTTTCATTACAAGATATGAAATGGTGAAATCAACAACCCTTCAACACAGGAAAATAAAACTTGTTAAAGGTACAGATGAGTCTCTGAAGGTCCTTGTCAGCCCCATTTGCATCTCCACCGCCTAGAAGACTCTCTGTCAGTACCTTCATGGAACCCCTCCCAGTGCCGGTCCAACTCCAGCGGCACTTCCCCATCTTCTTAATCCCCTTTGCCCAGAGGAATAGCCTCACCCTTTTAAAAGTTGATGACATATTTATGTCCCCATGAAAGTCATTGGGTAATGCTCTACGATATTGCTTTTCTGTTATCAAAGTAATATTTAAATATATTATTATCATGGTATTTTTTTACACAAACACAATTTAATGATTTGATGATACCCAATTTAAGATAAGAATAAGTTTTATAGTAGGTGAAGCAAGACATCAGGCAGTGTAAGACATGAAAAAATAAGAATGTATAAATTATCAAGGCTTTGGGAGGGAGGGAAGAAGGGAGGGAAAGGAGGAACTGAAAACAAGGGCTCAAGTAGAAAGAACATGTTTTGAGAATGATGATGGCTATAAATGTGCTTGACATGATGGATGGATGGAGATGGATGGATGGATGGATGGATGGATGGAGATAGTTGTATGAGCCCCCAACAAAATGATTTTTTTAAAAAAGAATAAGCTTTGTGTCATTAAATCTGAGATGTTCCTTCATAAACTCTGGCAAATTATTCATAGTAGACCCTGTCCCTCAGCTTCTTTACTGAAAGAATGAGGATAATGGTAACCTGTTCAAACCCCCTGCTATCATCAAGTCAATCCCGACTCATGGAAACTCAGAGCAGAACTGCCCTGTAGGTTTTTTAAGGCTGTAGTGTTTGCAGAAACAGATAACCATGTCTTTCTTCCACAGTGGACCCAAACTACCCCATTTGGGTCAGCAGCTGAGTACCCAGCCACCATGGGTTCTGGGGATCCATGGGGGTCCTATTTTATATAGTAATGGTGAAAAGACAATATGAAAAATACAATTAGACCCGATTCAATCTCTCTCAGATATCCTGTCTTTTGAATAATGTTATATTATAGTAAAGAAGAGTGCACAATAAGAGAAGTTTCAAAATCCCAAATCTAGTCTCACCTCTACCAATAAATAGTTCTGTTACTTTTGAGAAACCACTTAAAGTCACTGAGCCTCAAAATGTGCAATTATCAAATCAGAAAAGCAGCTTTTGTTTCAGTTTTGTGTTACTCTGAAGATCAAATCAAATAAATAACACCTATAAGCATAAGGGGCCCTGGCAGAGCATGGCTGAGTGCTCAGCTCCTAACCCAAAGGTCAGCAGTTCAACCCTGCTGGTGCTCCATGGGAGGAAAATGAGGCTGTCTGTCTGTTTCCATAACTATTATAGCTTTGAAACCCTATGGGGCAGTTCTATTCTGCCTTCCTGAGTTGCTATCAACTACAGTCAGCTCAACAACAGTGGGTTTGGGTTATGAAAGTATATAGTTTATTGGTACTAAATTAATAACTTTATTTGAAAATTATGTCAGCCTTAGTCTAACACAGGATCAGCTTACTCTCTCTCCCTTAGTGCCTGCAGGGCACCATCCAATCCATCTTATGGGCTCAAATTGAGAAAACCTGATCCCCTTGGTCAGCGGTTGGCCAACTGCAGTTCTTCAGCCATATGTGGCTTGATTGGGATGTACACATGACTCTGAAGTAGGACTGAAAATGAAAGTCAAACCATCAGAGCTTCACTGATAATATTTAAACGTTCCTTATTTGTAAAACCATATTTAGGCTCTTAAGTCATTGCTCAATCGTTGTGAAGTACAGGATTGGCTTTTCTATCTCAAAAGTTTGCCCTAGTGTGGATGATCTGAATTTCTCACAGCAGTTCATGTCCAGGTGGTTCATAGCATTTCTGTGTCCCCTGTCAGGTTTATTAGTGGCTTTTGTAAAGGATATTTCTATAATAGCAAAACAACCAATTAAAAAAATGTCCTAGTGGCCCGATGGACAACAGAACAAAACACTGTGCCATCTGCACGATTGTCCTTCTGTGTGAGCCCAGCTATTTCTGCCACATATCAATCCATCTCCTTGAGGGCCTACTTCTTTTTATCAGTCCCTCTACTTTATTAAGCAAGACCAGGCACTGGTCTCCCCTGACAGCATGCCCAAAGCATGAGACTGAGTCTCACCAACCTTGTCTCTAAAGAGCAGTGTGGTTGTAATTCCTCCCATGCAGATTTGTTTATTCTTTTGGCCATCAAAAAAAAAAGGAGCCTTGGCAGTGGAGGAGTTATGAGTTGGGTTTGGTCAGCAGATTGAAACAAACGAGCGAGAGACTGGGATTTCTATTCCTGTGAGCTGTGACAGTCTCAGAGATGTACAGGGGCTTGCTATGTGTCAGTAACTACTTGACATCAGTGAGTTTGGGTTGTGTATTTTTTTTTAATTTGGGGGTTTTCTTTGGAAGTTCAATGTTCTTCACCAGCACCATAAATAAAAGCTATTGATTCTTCTTCAGTCTTCTTTATTCAATGTCAAATTTTCACATGCAAATGGAGCTATTGAAAATACCCTGGTCAGGTGCAACGTAGTCCTCAAAGTAACATCCTTGCTCTTCAACATCTGAAGATTTGTGTAGCAGATTTACACCACACAATGCACCACCTCATCGACAGACTGCTGCTTCCCTGAGCATTGATTGCGGATCCAGGTTTTTCTGTTGATCATGACCTCACCAGAATGTTACCCTGAGGGTAAGCAGCACCCTTAACTTTCATGAAAAAAAAAATGGGTGCTTATCACCCTACACACATTGATTCTCTGAGCCTACCTACCTGAAATCCTTATATAAAATCATTTCTACCTCTTCAAATTCATGCTATCAAGTATCAGAATTATGTCAGCATTATACCAGATATCCATTCACTTACCAAATAATGCATTGGGCGGCTCAGCAAAAGGACCAGTCATTCAAAACCACTACCTATGCCAAGGGAGAAAGAGGAGGCTGTCTATTCTCTTAAAGAGTTACAGTCTCAGAAACCCACAGGGGTAGTTCGACTCTGTCCTGTCTCTAGAGGGTCGTTATAAAACAGAACTGACTCAATGACAGTGAGTTTGGTTTGGGTTTATATGCAAGGCAGTGAAGCATACAAAAGGAGGCATTAAGGTCAAATTATCATCAGGAACCCTAGTGACATTTCTGCATAAGCATTGGGCTGATGATAGAAAAGTCAGCAATTCAAACCCACTAGTCACTGTGCATGAGCGGGTTGAGGCTGTCTCTTCCTACAAAGAGATGCAGCCTTGGGAAGCCTGTTGAGGTTGCTGAGTGGGCATAGACAGAAGGTGGAGGTGTGGCTTTAGTTTTCCACATCTTTGTATCTGTGGAGGTACATAGACTTGTTGTGTTACCCTGAAGTTAAGCGACACAGCTGTTGAAGGCAGAGATGTCAGAGTTTCCATGAAGAAGGCACAGTATTGTCTGAAGAAAAAGCAGGGTTCAAGTAATAGCACATGCTTCACATACTTTGAATTTAGAGTTTCATGCCTTCTAATAAGATAAGGAAGAGAAAAAGACCATCAGGAAAAAGTATCCAATGTTCTTATATGCTCACACTCATCACTGCAGAAGGAAAAAGGATATGTATTAATACTTTCGTTTTAACCTGGAGTAACAAAGCAATCTAATAAAAAGGTACCATATGGTCGAAGGGTAGTCTACTTTTATAGAAGATGATATTCATGTTGACAACAGCTCGAAAATGTATGGAACTGTAGGAGAGATAAAAATCGGTGAGGTTTATCTACGGGCCCCAGGGCATCACATCTTCGACACAGCTGAACTGTCACACCATCGGCTTCCTGAAGAGACTCTCAGTGAGGACAGTGCCCCTCCTCCCTCTCACCCTCCCGATGTCTGTTGTTGTGAAGGGCTTCCCACACTCTTGATGGATTTGCACAATTGCAGCCACGTGTCCATTTAACCAGTGAAGTGAACACATTTGAAGTGTGCACGACAACGATCCACACTTGGGGACCTCGCCGTCTGCAAGGAGACACCAGGACAGGCATGACTTCTTCTGCCTGCTTTTCACAAAGCTGGGACTTGGACTAGGCCACCAGACTTGACATCACAACCGTCACAGCCATCGCGTCTGGGAAGGGGGCAGCATGCCCAGTCCTAAATCCTCTGCCATCAACAGGCCGATCTAGTGGGGTTAACGGGGAGGACAGTTCTGGATGTGCAAGCTGCCAGGGAACCAGGCAGCCATTCCTCCATCTGTTACCTGCTAAACCTCCTTCACAAGGCACAGTCTGGCATGCCGGCCCTCTGTGAAGAGTGGAAAAGGCAGGTCCATCCTAGGGAACACGGGTCTGGGGTTTTGTTTTTCTAATACCTAATCATATTGACCCACCGAGAGCTTGATAAGTAAAATCAGAGGTCATGTGAGTGGCAGCCAACAAATGAACATAACGTGAAGTGGGCACGAGAGAATGGACATAGCTTATGTTTCAGTCCAGGCCTGGGAGAGGGGAAGAAGTCCCTGGCGCCCTGAGAAGGTAGGAGGGCAGGAGGGGAAAGAGCTCAGAGATGAAGCCCGATTCCCAAATCGGTCTTCTCGCTTCCTCCCACTGGACATATTCTTGCTCTTCACTTACTCATGTCTCACATAATGTCACATGAGGTGGTGCATGAAAGCAACCTGGTAATTAATTTTTAACATAAAAAGACTCTAAGGACTTACAGTTTAAAAATGGCATCTGGCTAATAGCCCTGAGATAGCTCTTCCACTACATATCGATGAAGATACACACACATATAAAGTGAACCTTTATCACAACTAAGATTCACAGTCAACTCCTTACCGCGCACTGTAAGGTCAGCAAACCTGAATTCTTAAAGACACTTAATGGCCCACCTGTGCTTGCCAGTACAACGAGAAAAGCCCACCTGTCTGAAGTTAGAAAGGCCCATTAGACCTTCCCATAGCCTGCCACCTGGCTCATTAAAGCAAACGGCCATCTTTCTACTCCATAGGCACTTCTTTTGAAAGTACAGTGCAATTTTCCCTCGGCATCTCCAACCCCTACATGGCAACCCTCATAAAAACAGGGCAGCTGCCTAGAGAGACGGTGCCCAGCCAAATGCAGTGAAGAGGCAGCACTAGATGTGTCTCATTACCTTCGGGAAGATGCGTCTGTGAAGAAAGCACACTGCCAAGGAGGCCAAAAGACGTCCCTATGATCCAGGGAGCATCAAAGGGTTTATGGCAAAATTTCATTATCTTTTCCCTTCCATTTTTCTATGCATGTTTTGAAATGCCTTAGTGTCCTGAATGTTAGTTTTTTATACCAGAAAGAAAGGGTGGGAGAGCAGCACAAGAGCCAATCTGGAGTTAACCCTGAAAGCAAGTAATCAAGTCAAACCCCAGAAACTAAGCAAGTAGCTCTGAACACCTGCTTGTCCTCCAGCGGTGGCTTCCCACAGGGAATTGATCCAGTTATTTTAGTGAACAGGAAGGAGGACTATCTGGACAGGCCTGATAAGATCGATTTATTTTCCTAAAGAAAGTAACAAAAATAACTAGTCAATGTGCTATGTAAATAAAGTAGGCATGGGGTAGGGGATGCTACCTCAGAGACTCAAAGGCCCTAGACTCCAGAAAGCAGGTTATCCCAAAAATGATTCTTCCCCTGTTTTGATCAGAGAAGTCTTCAAAACCCACAAAAGAATTTAATATGTCATGGCCACTACAAAATAGGAACAGATGTTCCTCACAAGAGGATACCCACTCCTAGTAAGTCCATTTCTTTTCTTTTTTTTTTTTAGGCATCACTGCCCTCTGGTGGTGGGAGTAGGAGGTCCAGCCTTTGCTCCTGTGGAGCCGCTGCTGGAATTGAACCTCCATCCCAGTGGGCCGCAGTCCCGTGCACCACCACTACACCACCGGGCTCAGCCTATTAAGTCCATTTCAACTCACAGGAACCTCAGGAAAGATTTCGGGGGTTAGAAAGCTTTTCAGAAGCGGGAAGCCTCATCTCCCTTCCGCAGAGTGGCTAGTGAGTTCAAACAGCCAACCTCAGAGTTGGCAACCCAACACTCCCTGACAGTGTCACCAGGACCCTTCAACAAAAGGCTAGGTCGTGAGGGGAAAGCAGCTAGGTGAGATGGAAAGGAAAATTGTGAAAGTGGCAAGGATTAAAGGGAAAGCAAAATGCAGTGCGAGATGACAGATCATGGTCTCTAGCACAAAATGACAAAATGCCTCTAAGGCGAACCAGAGTCACGTAGAAACTATAGATATGTCTAGATTTGGGCTTGCACTTAATTCTAGCCCTAACCTAAGAGCAATTAATTCTTATGACATGACTCTGCTTGATGCTCACCCTCATGAGGTGACCACCTGACCACTGAAGATGAGTGCTACAGCAAAGGGTGGTGAAGAATCTAGATAGTGCCCAGCTATCAGAAAGACTAGCATAGGGAGCCTTAAACACTTGTCTTCAAACAAGCAGCCTTGTAAGTGAGGAGTCAACTAAGTCCACATTGAAGAAGCACACCAGTCTGTGTGAACGAAGGGTTGTAAATAACACAATTCCAATCTGGAGAGAATTGTATCACAGGGTCAATTGTGAACACCTGGTTTGCAACAGACCATAGAGGACAGTGGAAACCCCAAATCCATTTGTAGGGTTGCACACATAGTTTAGGCCTCCTCTGATGAATTCCCTTTCTGGACCTAGTCAAGAGATGTGAATAGCCCTGTTATCAAAGAGCATTGTAAAGTCAATTATGATAGATGTAGTTGTGTTAAAATGTAGTATATAATCATTTGACCCCCCTTTTGACCCACTTTAAAGTTGTTTGAGTTTTTTTAAAAAGTGAAGGGGAAATACACGTGGGATAAACCTTTGGTGAATTCCTTCTAACAATAGACCAAGGATGTGAATAGTCTTGTTATCATGCGGAATGTTTTGGAAGTGGATTCTTGCAGATGTGATTAGATTAAAATTTATTGCCTTATAATTTGATATTCCCTCTGACTTATTTTAAAGTTGTCCTAGGGAGAGAGGGACCAGACACAAGGCATAATTCACAATGACAGGGTGAGAGTCATAAATATCTTTGTGCACAAGTAACATAGTGATATTTAACATGCAGGTACCACATATCAGACCATAAAAACACAAATTTCGCAAAATAAGATTCTAAAGCTACGTATTTCTACCTACCACACAATCAACCCAATAGTTATCATTAAATGTTTAAACAAATAATCTACAATGTAAATCAAACTAATAACATGGAACTTTTAGAAACCACTCTCAAGCTGAGCTACAAAGGAATTCAAATCTTCAATTATAGACTAGGTTTTAGATAACATAACTAAGAAATAACAGAACTAAGAATACTAATAAAAGTGTAAAGCTCTATCAAAATTCCAATCAGAGGTATACTAATGCTCCCTCATTGTTAAACCTACCATGTCTCTATTTCAATCAAGCCAATTCAACTCCTGGCAACCCCTTGTGTGTCAAAGTATAGCTGTATTTCATAGGGTTTTTCCATGCCTGATCTTTAATTTTTTTTTCAGAAATAGATGACGTCTTAGTTTGTCTGAGTCTTGAAACTCTTATGAAACTATTAACCACATGTGACCTGCTCATATGTGAAATGACAGTGGTGTGGCTGCCAGCATCCTAACAACACACAACAGTGTGAGAAATTGACAGACAGGTGGTGGTCTATCATATGGAAGTGCCTCTATTTTACCTTGTTAGAATTCCCAATAAAATATTGCCTACAATTGAAATATGCAAACCATTTTAAAGATGTTTCATTAACCTGAATGAAGGCCAAACATGATAGTGGGACAACAAGAAAGTAAAAGGAAATAGAAAAAAAAAACTAAGAGGTAAAGGGCAGTTATAAAGTTCTAAATACAGGCATGTACAGAAGTAAATATATTTCTATATAATGATAGGGAAATAGATCTATGTACATATACATATATGTTAAGTATTAAGATAATAGATGACATTGGGTCTTGACTCAAGTATTCCCTCAACACAAGAATATTTTGTTCTAATAACCTTGCATTCCATTATGCTCACCTTCCCAGTATGATCACTGAAGACAAAATGGGTGCATAAGAAAATGTGGTGAAGAAAGCTGATGGTGCCCAGCTCTCAAAAGATATAGCATCTGGGATCTTAAAGGCTTAAAGGTAAATAAGCAGTCACCTATCTCAGAAGCAACAAAGCTCACATGGAAAAAGAACACCAGCCTATGTGATCACAAGGTGTCAATGGGATTAGAATCAAAGACCCAGAACAAAATATCCTATCAATGTGAATGAGGGGGGGTGTGGAGTGAGACCTAATAGAAAATTGTACATCCCCTTATAGAAGAGTCATAAGAAAGAGACAAGCCAGTCAGGGTGTAGTAAACCAGCAATGAAACATACAACTTTCCTCTAGTTCTTTAATGCTTCCTCCCCACTACTATCACGACCCCAATTCTACCTTACAAATCTGGCTAGATCGGTGCCTGCACATAGACACAGATAAGAGCTGGCAACAGGAAATCCAGGACAGATAAAACCCTTAAGACTAATAATGATAGTAATGATACCAGGAGGGGAAGGGAAAGGTGGGGAGAGAAAAGGAGAACCAATCACAATTATATAGATATATATAAATATATATGTGTGTGTTCTTAATTCTGTATTCACCGTAATTCAAAAGTATCATTTTTTCTTTGAACTTTCTTATTTCTTGACATCAGAAGCAAGATAGTGCTGTATGGAAACTAGGACAGACTTGTGGGTCAATGGAACAGAATGGAGAGTTCAGACATAGATTCAAGCTTATACGAGCAACTGAGATTTTTACAAAGATCCGAGGATAACTAAATAGAGAAATTGGTCAAATGGTGCTGAATTCATTGCACCATTCAATGAGGGGAAAAAGTGAAGCCCACTCAAACCCTACATCGTATACACAAAACTAGCTCAAGATTTAGAAGAAGAAAGAAAATGTTCTAAAACTGACTTTGGTGATGATTGGACAACTCTTTGGGATGAGATTGAACAGTTAAATTGTAGGATGTGTGAATTACACACCAATAAAACTGTTGAAAAGAAATAAAAGAAAAAATAGCTCAAAATAAATCAGATCCCTACACAATTGGGTTGTGATTGCTATTGGTAGGTACCTGCAAGTTCATTCGAACTCAGCTGTCCCTAAGAACCATGGAATGACACACTGCAGGCCCTCAGCCATGCACACTCATCACTGCGTTTCAACCCAGTCATTGTTATATATTTGATTCTTACATAACAATCATGTGCATGTATGTCTATGTTACATCTAAATAAAAATTAGAAAGAAATCAATTATTACTTATGAAACACTTTGGGCTGGTTTTAATAGGTACTAAACTAAATACCAGTTGCCATGGAATCAACTCTGACACAAAACCAGCCCATCTGGATGAGAAATAGAATTCTGTTCCACAAGGTTTTCAATTCCAACTTTTCTGAAGCAGATTGTCAACCTTTTCCTCCAAGGATCCTTTGGATGGGTTCAAACAGTCAACCTTTCCATAAGCAGTCAAGTGCATGAACCATGTGCCCCACTGCGAAGGTCCTTGTAAAAGACCACTGAATAGTAAATAGATTCCCAGAGAAGTTCTCTAAACTGGGAGACTCTTCCATTCGACCATATCCCCTTAAGGCATTTTAAGACAAGTGAGAAAAAGATCAGTATTTTTATTTTGCCATGGTTAGCTATTTCATCATGCTTTCCTGTTGCTAGAAAACACATTTATGATTCATCAGTCAACACCCTGTGTCAGATAATTAGCCATTAACACACTTCACCTGTACTCAGATGAAAATGATAGCACAACTTGCAAGAGATCCCCTTGAATATGAAACTGAGGTTGTGGCCACATGTTGTTTCAAACCTGGATTCATTACATCTCCTGACTGCATGTCATATAAGAAAGACCAAACAGATGTGTAAAAATAGCTGTTTAACAGGGGGGAGAAATAATGTAAAATTGTTTATAGCAGGACAGCAGGTTCTTATAGGCCAAGTAAATTACAAATAGATTTCTCAATTACTTTTTAAAGCCTGGTATTTGATTCTTATATAACAGTCAAAAATCAATTTTGCATGGAATTTATGTGAATGCCTCATTATTAATAAAACAGCGGTCGGCGGCTGTGACTTCCTCCACACAACAGCAGCACGCAGTGGGGAGGCACTCGTGAGCCAGGCTAGGCGATCCTTTATCTTTTTATCCGCTGGTTCAGCATCATAAAAAAAAAGAAGGTAAGAGATGAATTCCAAGCAAGCTGTAGGCAGAATCTTCTGGCAGCACCTACTCAGAGGGTACCCAGGGCTGCTTCCAGGAGCGCTCAGTGGTGGGTGTGGGGAAAGCCCTGAGGCCCCCCGCTCCCTGCTTTTATTGGACCCCTAAGGCCACCCCTTTCTGCTTTAATAAACTTCTAATCAAGCCAATAATTTTCCCTGATGAAAACGACATCTGCCCTTGCATTTCCCACCTTGGTGCTACAGGTCACTATCGACCACATGACCTGACCTCAAATGGTTGGCCAATGATGCTGTTGTCCAAATTACTTACTGTCAATTATTAATTTTTAAGAGGAAAAACTTGTTCCTGTCTCAAAGGCTCGAAGCACATTGCCAGACCATTTATCTCCAGTTCAAAAATAGGAGAATAGAGTCCATTGAGGTCCACAGAACACACTTGTTGAGGCAAAATGATGCGAGACTTCCTCAAATGAAAAAGTGTAGGGGAAGCTGAGAAACCCAGCTTTCTGGTGAGTCTCCCTTCCCCACCACCACCTTTCTGGCTGCTTTCTGGTGGACTGTGGTGGCTCACATATTGCTGTGGTGCTGGAAGCTCCACCACAGGTTTTTCAAACACCAGCATCACCCAGGCACTTGAGTTTCCAGACTAAGCCAGACTAGGAAGATGGACCAAGTGATCTATTCCCCCAAAGTAGCCAATAAACCCTTAGAATTCCCAACAGAATGTGGAAACTCCAATCGAGTGCCTGAAAGATAGACCACTGGGTTAGAAGTCTCTCAAACAACACAAAGGCCACAATGATAGGTTCAAGCAAACCAATGATTATCCTGATGACACAAGGCCAGGCAACGACATTATGCTGTCCAGGGAGTTACCATGACAGCAAGGGCCAGCCTCCTGGGAGACCTTGAACAGGTTACATGCCTGTATTAGCCTAGAGCTCTTCAATAAGCCAAAGAGGGTTTTCAAAATGATATGAGGTTTCCCAAACCTTCGGATCACAAATGACTGAGACTCAGGGCCATGTGAAAAAACCATTTGCTTCGCCATGTAGGGAGAACAAAAGGAAAATTGCAAGCTGAGTCACATGTATGAGGAAACACAGATCTCTTGGGTCCAAGAGAAAAGGCAAGGCAGTGCACTGCAGGCCTGAAGGTATCAAACTCCCCTTGTCTTGTATCACTGCTGAATGCATAATAACACCAGGCAAGGGGGAGTAAGCTGCACTTGTCCCCAACTTCACTTTCAGTGGTGAATTAGGAATGTGGTATTAACACAACCATTAACCCACCCCACCCCCCAAAACTGTAATCTAGTTTAAATATTCTACTTTTAAAACTGCTAGGTTAAAAGTTCTACTTGAAACAGATATGTAAGATGGGGCTCTCTTGCTGATAATCCATAGTAGGAGATTATTTTTTATTTTATTTATTTTTTGTGGGCATCACTGCCACCTGGTGGGAGTAGGAGGCCCAGTCTTGCTCCTGTAAAGCTGCTGCTGGATATGAACCGCCAGTCCTGTGGGCCGCAGTCCTGCACTCAACCATTACGTGATCAGGGCTCAAGCCAATAGGAGTTTATTTTTAAAAGAAACACTGAATGAGAACCAGAAGGTCTAGCCAGGGATTTATCCTCAAGGACTGACATATTTTGAGAAACAAAGTGGCTTACACATTCTTGGTGTATTGTGGGATGAGAAAAAAAAATATTTTCCTATGATTACTCTTCTATTTATCTACATGCTTCATCTGCTGTAAAGTGTCTCCACTGAGAATCATATGGCTGCTGCAACTGAAATTAACCAAGTTGGTATTCTTTCAGGAAAAACACAAAATCCCAAAACCCAAACGCTACATTTTCACATTCACACTTGGGATTGTTATGTAAATTCTGCTAATAAACTCAAGCTCCATTTAGGACATGATGTCTAGAACAACCAGTCCTTGGAAAAGGACATCATGTTAGAGGGGAAACGAAAAAGAGGATGTAAACGGATTGATACAGTGACCGCAGCAATGGACTTAAGCATCACAATTGTGAGGATGACACAAGACTAGACACAAGACCAGCATGATTTCATGCTGTTGTATTTAGGGTGACTGAGTCGGAAACAGCTCAAGGGACACCTAAGCACAACAATGAACTCGGAGAGAGGCTTGTTCATTGCTGACTATGCTAGATTGCATGAACGGCCTTAATTCCTCATCCCTACTTGGTCTTATCTCTTACCCCCCTGGTGTAGTGGTTATGCTTTGGAGCTGCTACACTCAAAGTCAGCATTTTGAAGCCACCAGTCACTCCTGGGGGGGGGGGGGGGAGGAGGAGGAAGACTGTAAAGAGCTACAGTCTCAGAAACTCTCAAGGTCAGTTCTACCCTGTCCTATAGGGTCTCTGTGAGTCATAATGGACTCTGGCCGTGAGAGAACTTGGTCCTCTGCCTTTTGCTAAGGAACGACTTTTCAGAGTTTCATGTACCTTGTTGACTCTGGGCTTGGGTGTGGGACATGCTTTGGTCAACAGAGTGAGATGAAAGTGCCAGCTGTGCAAGTTTTCAGCCTGAATCTCAAGCTCATCTTCCTGTTCACTGTCTCCTCCTGCTGCTATCATTATGAGGACAAGCCTGGGTTTCCCCAGTCTGGTTGCTGTGAGTGAGAATCAACTCAACGGCAATGAGTTTGAGTTTGCGGAGAGAGATGGGAGAGACGTGGAACAAAGCTGAGCTACACACCCAAACTAAGCAGCAGCGCAGCCAGCCTTCAGGCACCAGAGAAGCCCAGACAAGATCAACTAAACCATGGAGATGCAGGCGCGGTTAAAGAACATCGATTCTAGTGTGCCTCTGCGGGCTTTCTCCTTGGTTAAGCAGCAATGTCATGGGAATCATGAATCCATTGACCTACCCTAATATTAACTGATATTGATGATGTCATCACCACATCTTAAAAAATGTAGGACGAGATGATTTTTTTTCTGACCTTTATTAGGTAGTTGATTCTTTGACATTAGAGTTTGTTTGTATTGCTGGACAATCTTCCTCATGTACTCCCAGCATCTTAAGTGAAGGAATTCTCAAAATGTTGGTGCTCAGAATCACATGTAAAGGTTTCCTAAGACGCAGGTTGTTGGAATATCCTCCCCGGGGTGGTCTAAGGTCAGCCCTGGAGTCCCTGGCTAGTACAAACAGTTCGCACACTCTGCTGCTAACCCAGAGTTGGAGATTTGGGCCCGCTCGGGGTCCCTTCAGAAGAAAGGCCTGGCCATCTGTTTCTCAACCCTGCTACTGAAGGCCCTGTAGAGCTCATTGTGCTGCAACATACACGATAGCACCAGATACTGGAATCAAGTCAACGGCCACTGGCCTACGGGGCAAGAGGGGTGGGGGGTGGGGAGGAGGAGCCTGAGCACGTGCATGTCTAACAAAGCCCTCGGTGGTGCGGATGCTGCCATTTCCAGGACCACGCTGTGTATCAGAACCTCTCCCTTAGGCCATAACGGGTTAAGCACGAGGTTGCCAGTTCACATAGTCATCTGTGTTTTCCAAAGGCACATTTTCCATCACCTTCTCCCTCTGACCCATAAATGAGTGGGACTGGAGCCAAGATTCCACAACCTTCCCAGTAAGTTCTCCCTGCAAAAGGGCAGTCTCTGCAGTAAACAGTGAGCAAGGTTACCAAGCCACGCAGCAGGGACAAAGCACCACCCTTTGCCCCGATCTGCTATTATCCCATGCTTTGGAAAGCTTCCTGGCTCATGTCTGTGATACACTGATTTTTGGAGGTTAGTAGAGACTTCATACTTTTTCTCCATGTCCACCTGCAAGCATCTGTTCTTAAATTCCTCATCCTTGAATGCCTAGGTTGTACTGTCAGGGAGAAATCTTTGGGCCATCCATTTAAATGTATGCAATCAATTTCCTTCCCAAGTCCCCCCGGCAGGGATTCTCATTTCTCCCCACTTGCTGTGTATGCAGCGGCCCCCCACTGAGAACCGGTGTGGCCCGTTTGCTTGCGGTGCAGTTCCACTCTGTCTGATTCCTCTTAAGTTCAACCTGAACTCCGACACTTGCACATGGCTCCTTCCTAACAGTAAGAGTTGGCAGGAAGCAGGATCCTCTGAGTGATGTTTCTTGGCAGGGCTGCCTCAGAGGATGGAACCAAATTAGAAAAGCTGCCCCTTCAAACTGAATATGTTTAATGTGCAACAGGGAAATTGTAAGCTTCATCAAGAACTGGCCAGTCTGCTTCACCTTCCCTAGCCTCTTCTTTTCAAAGGAAGTGTCGTTTTCACCTGTAGCCTGCGACCACACCCTAACCCAGGGGCTGGGCTTAGAAGGAGGGTCCAGTTGCTCTGAGGTGTGTGAACCCTTGCTTAGGGATCTGGGAAACAGCTGACACTTTTCCCCTCTAGTGTGGAATCCTGGAAATAGTTCCAATCTGTTTTATGGGAGTACATTAGCCCTATGTTGAAGCTCACTTTATTTTTGCTTAAAAAAAAATTTCATAAGACTTCATGCTTAGTAATTCGCAATCTACTCCTAGTGTTTCTATCATTAAGACTGTTTACTCTTTGGCATTTTAAATAAAAGGTATTGATTTCATTCAACAAATACTCATCAAGCATCTGCTACATGCAGACATTTTGCCTATAAATGAAGACACAGCACAGTACTGAGAAGCTGCTCTCTGCTTTCAACATGCTTATAATTCTTTTGCTAATAGACCCCCAAATGAATATTCCTTCACTTATTCAACTGAACACCTGTTATGTCCTATCACTACCAGTTTATCAGTTGGCTGTACTTAGATGGCTTGCATGCTGCTCAAAGTTATGTCTCCAGTATTTCAAATATCAGCAGGATCACCTGGGGTAGACAATTCTCGGTGGTTCTTGCAAAAGATAGATAAGGAAGGAAGACCTGCCCATCTATTTTAAAGAATTTGCCAGAATTATGGACTGACTACAAATGAACATTGTCCAACTTACTTGTTTTAGAAACATCATCAGGAGAGAGAAATCAGTGGAGGAGGGCCAGCAAAAGTATGAGAGCTCCTTGATGAGATGGATAGGCACATAGTCGCAACAATGGATTGAATTGTGCTATTGGTCATGAAGACAGCACAGGGGCAAGCAACGTGTCCTTCTTTTGTACATAAGGTGCCCATGAGTTAGCATTGACGCAATAGCAGTTATCTACTTACAGTGCCCTAGGCCTCCTGAGAAAAGTGAATCAAGCAGGAACTGCAGGACCTCTCTCATCGCCGCTTGAGAGTGTATGGTTACCTCAAGGCCTAGAGCCAAATGGTGAGTGAGTGGGTCCCACCGATGGAAGAATGGGTGGAATTACAGTGTATGATATGAAAGTTTAGGGCCATATGTTATATCCACTGTCTTCAGTCTGCAAAGGATTTCTTTAATGCTTATCAATAGTTGATCACTAACTACCAGCCAAGTATTATTTCTACTAAACCATATCAGTCACCTGGTAGTGGATTATTTTACTGAAATGTTATGTTCTTGGAATTGTTTGCTGCTGTTTTTCAGATTAGAGACATTTTTTTAACTTTTGGTTTTTGTCTTTGTTTTTAACTAATCGTCATTGGATATTTTATTTCCTCCCTGCTATAATACTGAATTTGGGGGTTATTGGTAGACAGGGGTTTCTGGAATAATTGCTAAATAATAAATAAAAAAAATGAGCAGTTCATCCTCCCTGGCTCATGACTTGACAAGGGGTCTAGAGAACTTGCCTTTCCTCTCAACTTTGGTTTTCCTGTAAGCATTGAACTCCTCAGTCAGATAAGCAAAGCCTGAAGCTTGTATGGATGCCTTCACCATTTAATTCAACCTGGTCCTGGTCTTCCTTTCCATGTGGGCAGGAGAGAGCTTCCGGTCTCAATCTTCCTGCCACATCCTCACAATTATGCCTTAGGCCCAGGGGAACATGATTGTTTTGGGGTGGTACAAAGAGTTAACATACTCAGCTGCAAACCTAAAGGTCGGAAGTTGGAGTCCATCCAGGGCTGCTTTGGGAAAAAGATCTGGCGGTCTATTACCCAGGAGTGAGCCACTGGATGACCTGTGGAGTCCACATTCGCTCTGCAACCCACATGGTCACCACAACTCAGTTGACTCAAGGGCAACTGGTTGTTGTTGTTGTTGTTGTTGTTGTTGTTGTTGTTGTTTTACACTTCACTTGCTCTGCTAACTCTGCTTGTCTGGGAGAACTTTACCCAGAAACCGAGATTCCTCACTGTCTCTGGATTCTCTGCCCCTTAGCTATTCCCAACATCTCCATCTTTATCAGAAGCAGGATACTCCCACAGTAAATCTAGAGATTATGAAAACCCCTGACTGCATTTTCCCAAACAGCAATTTCTCTGCCTGTGGCTTCTAATTCTAAATTTTTCTCTACTTGAGAAATGTTCTAGTTTCCCATTCCCCTTCTGATCAATAGCTAGCTTCTACCTAGAATCAATTGCTTCTTCAACTAGCTTTAAATCAGCATCAGATAGAAGCTGCTTTCTGTTCAAAAGCTTAGCATTACAAAAATAGTCACAACAATGCTAAAACATGAGATCTGACTTGCTTTTCTTTCTATAAGCCAATGTTCCTCCATCTTTATGTGTCTCATATGTGTGTATTAAAAAAGGAATTTTTTTTACTCCAGTCTCAAGGGTCCAAGGGTCTCTCAAAGTAAGACACTCCCTTCACCTCTGCTGAAAGACAAACTTCCCAATGCTAAGACTAAAAGTGCAGGTACATTGATTGCTAGGATAGCTTTCTGTATTCAAACCAATAATTAGTGTCTGAAACATAAATATGTTCGAGTCATTCTAGAGCCAAGCTACTCAAAGTGCTGCCCTGTACTGTCCTCTCCATCTAGTGGTTGGTCAGAAATCCAGACTGTCAAGTTGCACAGCACACATCCTAACTAAGAATCAACATGCTACCAAGGCCTGAAGGTGTTCAACCTGCACCTTAAAGAAGATGATGTATGTATGGGTTCCAAAGTGGTTTTTATCACACTCAAAATGTAGTGGATAAGACCAAACAACAGTCTAGCTGAACTAGTAAAGATGATCTGCCTTGAGCATCATGCTCATTTAAGATCTATGTACATACAGTCAGGTTGCAACAGCTACTAGAGCACTCTGAGAGGAAGCTTAAGGGGCAATGACTTTATATTAATCAGAGAACAACTGCTCAGAAAAACAGGGTGACCATGTGAGGCCACAAGGGAAACTTCATGAAATTAAAAACATCAATATACCATAAAGTAGCTTCCCAGTCACAATGCTGTGAAATTGGAAAGCAATCATAAGAAGATCAGGCTAAAAAAAAAATCAAATACATGAATATTGAATAATGCCTACCTTGAAAGCTACTGGGTACTTAATTAACACCTCACTTATGTGGCAGTTTCTTTTAAGACAAATCTTTAAGATCCTTGAATGCTATTCCTTCTGAAAGCATGGAAGAAGAACATTAGTCTGAGAGATTCAAGGATTGTACGTAATAAAATCCAAATCTGAATGAAGGAATGACATCAGGGCTTAAATTGTGAACAGAAGGCTATGGATGATAGTGGAAGCCCCAGATCCATTTGCAGTGTCCACGCATGGATTAAGCCTCCCAAAAATTCCCTCTGATATGAACGGCTTTGTTACCAGACAGAAAGCCTTTAAAAGTCAATTATGACAGATGTGGTTAGGGTAAAATATAGCATTTTATCATTTAATCTCCCTTTTGACCCATTCTAAAGTTGTTTCAGTAAAGTGAAAGGAAGTACATTAGTATTAAGCTCTTGGTGAATCCTCTTTGACCATAGCCCCGGGATGTAAGTAGCCTTGTTCACATGCAGATGCACTGCAATTGTGGCATATGCAGTTAGATTAAAAATTAACACCTTACCAGTTGGTCTCCTTGTGATGCATTTTATAATTGTTCTACTATTTAATATTTCCTGCTTTCTTTTCTATTGAGGTTTTGACTTATTTTTCTTTGTTTTTATTGTAAGTTTTTTTGTTGTGTTTTTTTTTGGGGGGGAGGGGCCGCATCACTGCCTCTGGTGGTCGCAGGCACTACCCAGTGCCACTCCTGAGAGCCGCCGCTGGATTTGAACCGCCAAGCCTGCAGGCTGCAGTCCCGCACTCAACCACTTACACCACCGGGGCTCAGCCTTTTAAGTTTTTACTTCAATGTTTTTCTGTATATGAAATCCAAGATAGGTAAATCTATAGAGACAATAACTAGACTGATGCTTTCTTGGGGATGTGGCAGGAAGGGTTGGGGAGAAATAAGAAGCTAATAACAAATACAACAATGAAAAAGATGTTCTAAAACTGACTGTAGTGATGATTGTACAATTCTCCTTAATGTGATTGAACTATTGAATTCCCTGGTATGTGAATTATATGCCATTAAAACAGTTTTAAAATGCTACTGAGTAATAGAAGAAATGATAACTAAAATTTTAAAATTCCCTGAATCAAATGAGAATGAAAACAGAACATATAAAACCTTCTAGACAGAGCAAAAGTATAGTGCTCAGAGAGCAATTTACAACAATAAATGAGCACATAAAAAAGGAAGGATGAACCAAAATCAACACCTCGACCCAACATCTCCAAAAATTAGAAAAAGACCAGAAACATAAGCCTATAATCACCAGATGAAAAGAACAAGTAAATGATGGAGTATAAATGAATGCAATGGTACAACAATTTAAAAAGTCCACGAGACAAGTAATTGGTTCTTTAATTAATAAAGTTTTCAAACCACTGGCTAATCTAACAAAGGAAGAGGAGGAGAGGATGCAAACATCGCAGCTGAAAAGTAGAAAAAGCAGTCTCCTATTTCAGAGCCAAAGGAAGTGAAAAGGGTAATAACAGGATATGATGAAGAAATAGTACGCCAACAAATTTGAAAATATAGATAAAATAGACAAATTCCTAGAAATATGCTACCTATTTAAACTCATATGAACCCACCCAAGGAACAGACCAATAACAAAAGAACAAATTGATCAGATTATTAGAAAACTACCAACAAATGAAAGTCTGGGCCCAGATAAATTTGCTGGTGAATTCTTGCAAACATTCAGAGAAGAGCTGACACTAATTCCATTTAGACTATAGACAGGATAGAGTATTCCAAAATGCATTTATAGAGTGAGCATTATAACCCTGATACCAAAGCCAGGCAAATGCATTGCTTCAAAATAAAATTATAGACCAGTATACATTATGAACACAGACATTCAAACCTTCAACAAAAACTTAACCAAATATATATATATATATATGTGTGTGTGTGTGTGTGTATCATGACCAAAAGGGATTTATACTAATACTGGTGGGTCAGCAAAAAGTGATGGAGGCAAAGGAAGAAGATTTGAGGAATGCAAGAATTAAGAGGAACAGAAGTAAGTGCTATGCTATACCCCATCTTGCAGAAGTAATGATCTATAAGTAGATGCATGAATAGATATGCAGGCTAAATGGGTGGAGAAAGGACAGCGGGAATATACCCATAAGTATCTCTAGGTTTAACAGAGGATATTTGTGTATATGTATTTACCTTTGCTGAAATATATCCATGAATGTGGGCTCAAAGTTAGGATAACTTCTTAGACATAAACAAACACCTTAAGGAAGTGAGCTACCTGAGAGCACAAGGGCTAAGAGCAAGATCAATTGGCATAACATAGTTCACGGAGCAAATATAGTAACAAACAGGGTCTTTAAAGCTCATGAATGGCCTTATAAGGTGCAACAACTGATCACTTCCTGTGTGGAGGAATGAAGAGTGATGAAAAACTGAAGACAGAGGAAAATAATTAGCCCAATGGACTAACAGGCCATACAAACATCAATCACCATGACCCTGAGACCAGAACTAGATGGTACCTGGGTACCACTATCAACTACTCTAAAAAGAATCCATTAGAAAGTCTTCAGGCATCCATTACCATCGAGGTGATTCTTACTCAAAGCGACTCTGCAAGCTACAACACCATAAGGAGAGTAGAACCTCCCCCTGGGGTTTCTGAGACAGTAATTCTCTGCAGAAACAGAAAGCTGGTAGGTTGGAACTATTGACTTTATGATAGGCAGCCCAATGTGTAACCCACTATGTTCCTCATCTCAAACAGAGTAAAAGAAAAACATGGAACAAAACCAAAAATCATTTTCATAAACAAATGAGTTTGAGGGCCAGATAGAGAGAGACTGATGAAACACATGGGATTATGGTCCTGTGGCCATCCTTCCGGCATGGTTCAACACTCAGCTATATATTAGAGGGCTCTATAAGAGATACAAAACACAGAGGAAGTACACACACCCTAGAACAATCAACCATTTGAGATGACAAGGACAGCTTACTCAAAGATAAAGTTCAGAAGGGCTAGGAAAGAAGGATAAATGAAAAGAGAAAACACAGGTAGTAAGTGGGAAAAGTAATGTAGCATTGCGGAGATTGCAATCCATGGCATGAAACAAAATGTGCATAAGTTTTTGTATGGGAAACTCATCTGCTTTATAAACCTTGACCAAATTCAGGATAAAATAATTGAAAAGAAAGGAAGGCGAGAATGTTTGCACAACTCAAAGGAAATAATCAATGCCACTGAAATAAGAGCTGAGGTGGGATGCATTGCTACATATATACATGTAAAAGGTTTTATATATATATATACGTATATATATACACACAAAGAGAGAGAGGTTGAGAGGCAGTCATTTGAAAAGAACAAGGATACAACTTGTGGTTGAAATCAGGAAATGTGTACATTAACCTTGTGTCCTTCCATCATGATTGCATGCAATATGATGTCCAGCAAAGATTCTGAGCAGACAGACCACATGAGAAAGGATAGAGAGCCCCGTCAAGGTTGGAGAAAGACTTATTAACTATCTTTGAAAATTCAGACAACCCAAAGCTATTTGATGAAAGTGAATGGGAGCACTTACTGATAAACATAGAAGCCTAATATTTTTAGTATGGATTATACCATGGCATAAAGAAAACAAAATTTCAACTAAAAATATGGTGCTAAATGGAGAAGACATTGAAGCTGTCAAGGTATCATTTTACTTGGATTCAAAATCAATGCCCGTGGGGGCACAATCAAGAAATCAAACCCTGAGCACGTCCTCTCTAAGATGTTCGAAAATGAATATGCCACTGTGAGAGTGCCAGTGCATCTGAACCAAACCGTGGCATTCCAACCACCTGGGCCATGCTGAGGAGCACCAAAGAAGAATTGATGCAGTTGAATTGCAGTGGTGACCAGGAACACTTGGAGTATCATGGACTGGCTGAAGAGTAAACTGTGTTGGAAGAGACATTACGCTCCTTCGAAGCAAGGATGATAAGATTTCAACTGGTGTACTTTGGCCCTGTTATATGGAGAGACTGACCCTTGGAGAAGGGCATCTACTTGGTAAAATAGAGACCTATGGAAAAGAAGAAGACTCTACAGAAAGTAGACTGACGCAGAGGCTATCACAATGAACTTAAACATTGCAACAATTATGTATAACCAGGCAGTGTTTTGTTCTGTTGTACACAGCGTTGCTAATAGTTACAACTATTAGATAACATCTAACTACCTTTCCTTCAGTGCATAGGTGGTTCTTACATCCTCACTTAACGTCCAGTCATAACAATTTGAGGGACTATCATTGTAACCGTGGAGATGCAGATAAGTAAAAATTGGTGTTATCAGGCTAGTTTTGTTTGTTTCTTATTTTTTTCATTTCATTTCATTTTCTTAATTTCATTGGGAATTCTTACAGGGGATACAATGTTCCATACATCAATGTATCAACCCTATTTGTATGTATGCTGCCATCATTTTCTTTTCTTTCATTTTTTTCAAATAACTTTACTGGGGACTCTTACAGCTCTTATAACAATCCATACAGCAATTGTATCAATCATATTTGTGCAGGTGTTTCCATCATCATTTGTTGTAGTTGTTATTTTGAACCATTTTATCAGGAGCTTGTATAACTTTTTTTGTTTTTTACAGTGCATATCTTTTTTTAAAAAAATCATCTTATTGGGCACGCATACAACTCTTACCACAATCCATACATACATGTGTAGGTCAAGCACATTTGTACATTTATTGTCCTCATCATTCTCAAGACATTTTCTTTCTACTTAAACCCTTGGTATTAGCTCCTCATGTTTCCCCTCCCTCTCTATATCTGCTCCCTCATGAACCCTTGATAAGTTATAAATTACTATTATTTTGTCATAACTTACACTGTCCAATGTCTCCCTTCACCCTCTTTCTTGTTGTCTATATCCCAGGGAGGAGGTTATATGCAGATCCTTATGATCGGTTCCTCCTTTCTACTCCACCCTCCCGGTATGGCCAGTTTTTATGAAAAAAAAAAAACTGTCATTGAGTTGATTTCTTTCCCTGGCATAACAATCTCCTTAGAAACAAAAGTTCAAAAGAAGTTTCCTTAAAATTATCACCAAGTGCTCAATACTCCCCCCAAAATGATCACCTTCTTATAAACTCTATGAAGATGAACTGTGTTGAGAATTTGCTTTTTCAGATGACAGAGATCCAAAGGAAAGAACAATTATCAACAAACCTTCTTATCACACATGTGAGTATATTCAGAGGAAAACGAAATATTCTGATTGGCTAAAACAAAAATCTGAGCAAGGACTATTGGATCATAATCCTCTCTTCAGAATTTATGAGAATTCATTGTCACTTAATTAACAATATAAATATTAAAAAACATTTTATAATAAAATTTTATAATTGTAATAAGACATCCTGGAGCATGAATTATGGGATACTAATTCTCATCTAGTTTTGTTGAAACTGGACATAAATGAATACATTAAAATGCAAACTATGTCACATCTTAGTACTTAAAAAATAAAGTGGTTAAAAAAGTGTTCCAAAATTCAAAACTTTATTCCCTTAAAAAATAAGCAAGGAAATTCAATTAAAATGTAATTTATTGAGTTTGAATTTTTATTCATTTTTCCACTGGTCATTACATTTCCCACACAAGAGACAGTTATTTGAAGGATTCCAAAAAATTATGGGCTTTTTGCCCTAGACTTGCAACTCTCATTGCTCTCCAGAAAAATCACATTTTTCCCACTTAAATCACCCCATAATTTAAGATTGCAATAATAGTAAAAGATTAACACAAGGGTCGGAGTTATCTAAGCAGCACCCCTGAATATTCCAGGAGCATAATCACTTACACCGACCTGTAATTTGCAACATTTACAATGTGCCCCACACTGTGCATTGTGCTTTGAAGAAACTGGGTAGAAGATTCAAATCTAGATCATTTAATTCTAAAACCATCCTCAGGGTCTCCAACCACCTCTTTTGCCCTCAGAGGGACTGGTGGTTTTCAGCTGCTGCTTATAGAGAGCAGCCCAGTGCATAGCCTCCAAACTGTCAGGGCTCCTGGGCAGACCCACAGCGAGGGTTCCAATGACCATCGTTATGGATCACATCCAGGTGCTCAACCTCGCAGATGTAAACCCCCTCACTGTTCATCTTGTAATTACATAGATTATGTGACAGCCTGGTTTCATTGAAAGAGAGAACTTCATTTCTGAGATGTCCATGATTGATACAATCTCTTCAATTCGGTTTGTTTCCCTTATATCAAGATGATGAAGGTCCAGGTGCATATAAATAACCACATGCTTGCTTTTTTTCATTCTGAGACAGTTAATTGTTCTTTTAAATCCTGGATTGGAGAACTATTTACTGAGGAGTTTAAGGAGCCCTGGAGGCCCAGCCAGCGCGTTAGGTATTGACTTGCTGATGCTGGGATCCTCAGGGTTTTCACTGAGTGCTCTGCCGAACGACATCGTTCTTCCGTGTTTGTCTTACTATGATGCTCCACTGGAACTTGTCAGCATCACAGCAGCATGCAAGCCTCTACTGACAGACCCGTGGTGACCTTGACCAGACAGCAGATCCAGCTCTCCCACAAGGAACACCAGAAGTCTACCCCCAAAACACTACTGTCCCCCCAAGTGGGTAGGACACATAGAAGATGGAGCAGTTGGTGGTGAAGGGTAGCGACTGATAGCAGTGGGGTGGGGTGGGTAGGAAGGAATTGATTTGTACAGGCTTTTAGAGTGTCCTGCAGATTGGGGGGAAATTTTTCACTTGCCTCTAAATTCTCTTACGCTCATGGATTAGCATTTGCCTTAGTAGGGATACACGAGACCTGGTAGATGAGACGAGGCAATGAAGATGGAGCTTAAGGCCCACCAGGGGTTACATCTGCGCGTATCATTTCTGTGTAGGGGAATTATGACCCTGATCTCATCTCACTTTCCTTTTCTGTAATCATTCCCAAGAAAGACTTGATTCTGTCAAGGAGCTATGTAAGGAGGGAATGGTATTCAGTAAATTACCATCTCCATCAGCTGTAACTTCTAGCAGTCTTTTTCTCCAGGAGCGATCACTGCGCTTGATGCAAAGGGGAATGAAAGATTAGTTTTGAGTATGAGATTATTTTAAAAGGAAATCTTCAATCATGAGTCATGACACCCAGCATGGCAAATGTCCGAAAACAGACAGAATCTCAGACCTTCAGGAATGAAAACAGACAGAATCTCAGACCTTCAGGAATTCGGAACTCGTAAAGCAAAGACGGGTAAAGAACGGGAGAAAACTCCATTAGAGATAAGGAAGTAGTAAACAGGTTTGGTGTACCTGAAGTTCATCAAATGTAGCAGGATAGCATTTCGATAACAGACGGGCTCTTTGAAACTCTTTTCGTTCTCCACCCTCTCCTCTTTCTGCTAGGCCATGTGGTAACCATCACCTTAGGAAACTACAAAGTGAAAGAAACAAAAGTTTAAAAGTCAGGGTCTAGGTTCAAAAGAGAGCAAAATTGGAAGGAGGGTGACAGAAAAAGAGCACCTCCCCTGAAGAGAGAAGAGAAGCTCAAAGGAAGCCAAGTACGTGAAACAAACCGGGAGTGCATCCCTGAGAAGCAGTCTTAATCCTGGCCTGATTCCACCTCTTTAGGCTCATTCTAGAAGTAAAGAGGCATGGTGGGGGGTGGGGGGTGTTCCTCAGTTAAACTGAGAAAATAGCAGCAGAGAAAACCAGTGCCCCCACTTCCAAATGGACCCCAGGAAAGGAACAACACCTAGATTCTGACCACACGCCAATGCAAGCAGAGACATTGGTGGAAATCCTTGCATGTGGTGCCCAGGCAAAGAAAGAGACTATGCAGATTCACCAGGTAGCTGTCTTCTATGCAGATCAGAATAGCTGGTGTACGATACTGAGGAATGGCAGACCAGTGGTTCATAGCCTGAACCACTAGGAGGTCATGCCAGGCCCAGGAGCATAGAGGAGCTGCCAGGATGGGTGACATCATTCACCCAACAGAGATCCCTGGCTTCCCTGTTGTCTCAGACATCAGACTTCCGGAAGAGTTCAGGAAAGAGAAAGAAACTTGAATTTCTTTGTGGGAGACCATTGTGAGCTGCTGCAAGTTATTCCAGAATTACAAAGAATGCCTTGCCTCCACCAAACAGAATCAAGTTCAGAGATGGAAATTCATTTGTCACATAGAAATAAAGTTTCGTTTCTTTTGCTCTCTAAATTGTTCATTAGATAGTTAATAAAACGAAATATGTGAAAAATAGGCAACCTCTAACCAGATGCTTGTTCTTCCTGTTATAGAAAAAAGATTCATTTCCATTGAGGAAAGAGTTCTTTTTGCAGAATCCCCAGCCGTTTCATCAGAGGCAGCTGTGCTCCTGAGTGAGTGTTGTTAACTGGGCCTTTAAGAATAATCTCTCCTGGTGCATTTACAGTCTGGGACCCCTCAAATACATACTCATACAGAAAATAACTCATGTACAGTAGCACTGTGAGTCCTTGAGCAATGGATTTTCACACAACTGGGATGTTGAAGAGCTTGGGCGCTGCACCACCTGTCACTTTGGCAACACATAATTACAATAACTCCTCCTTCAGCCTGTCCAGATGGGTCAGTACCTCTGCCTTCTCCTTGCCCTGAAGGTCTCAGGGCTTGATCTTGGCCATGGCTGAGCTTTTGAATCCTAAGGCCACCTGATCCAAGGCTGAGGGAAAGGGAAAGAAGGGGCCGAGCTCTGCAATTCTAATCAGGTTTTCCTTATACTCATTTCCCTGGCACGTCTGCTGTAACACTGATCCTGAGCTTGGTCCTAGGTCCCGCTTTGGCTAGTGTTCTGACAGCAAATCAGAGGCAGTTCTGGGTGTGCCAAGTGTCTGCACACTGAGACTGGCCCTCTTTTTTTTTTAAATCATTTTATTGGGGACTTATACAACTCTTATTAGAATCCATCCATCCATCCATCCATTGTGTCAAGTCCATTTGTACATTTGTTGCCCTCATTATTCTCAAAACATTTGCTTTCTACTTAAGCCCTTAATATCAGCTGCTCACTTCCTCCCCCCTTCTTCTCCCCTCCCCTCCCTCATGAATCCTGGATAGTTTATAAATTATTGTTATTTTTTTATATCTTATACTATCAATGTCTCCCTTCAACCATTTCCGTGTGGTCCATACCCTGGGGAGCAGGTTGTATGTAGATCCTTATAATCTGTTCCTCCTTTGTGCTCCACCTTCCCTCCACCCTCCCAGTATCACCACTCTCCCCACTGGTCCTGAAGGGATGATCTGTCCTGGATTCCCTATGTTTCTGGTTCCTATCTGTACCAGTATACATCCTCCAGTCTAACCAGATTTGTTAGGTAGAATTGGGATCATGACAGTGGTGGAGGAGGAAGCAATTAAGAACTAGAGGAAAGTTGCATGTTTCATCACTGCTACACTGCACCCTGATTGGCTCATCCCCTCCCATGACCTTTCTGTAAGTAGATATCTGGTTACCTACAGATAGACTTTGGGTCCCTAATCTGTACTCCCCCTCATTTACAATGATATAATTTTTAGTTCTTTGATGTCTGATACCTGATCCCTTCAACACCTCATGGTCACACAGGCTGGTGTGCTTCTTCCATGTGGGCTTTGTTGCTTCTCAGCTAGATGACCACTTATTGACCTTCAAGCCTATAAGATGACAGATGCTATATTTTTGAATAGCCAGATACCATCAGCTTTCTTCAACAATTTTGCTTATGTACATGTTTGTCTTCAGCGATCATGTTGGGAAAGTATCATGAAATGCCAATTTAATAGAACAAAAGTTTCTTCCATTGAGGAAGTACTTGAGAGGAGATCCAATGTCCACCTACTGCCTTAATACTAAACCTATAAATAAATGTATATGGTCAATTTCTCTGTCATCATATATAAGTACATTAACCTATGTACATGCCTATATTTAGACCTCTGTAAATGCCCTTTGCCTCTTATTTCTTTCCTGTATTTCTTTTTATTTTCCTTTTATCCCACGATCATGCTCAGCCTTCATTTGGGTTTCAGTAATTCCTCTAAATTACATTTCCCTTGATCAATCCCTACCAGGCCTCTCACACCCTCCTTGCCACATATTTTGGATCACTTGTTGTCCCCTTGTCCTTGGGTTGGTCAACACCACCTCCTTTACCCCATCTCCCCTTTTTCAATGTCCCACCCCCCCTCAGTCCCCTGGAACCATCAGTCCCATTGTTTTCTCCTCCAGACTGCTCATCCAGCCTATCTTATCTAACTAGACCTGCAGAGATAATAATATGCACACAAAGAAACAAGACATAGCAAGATGAAGTGGCAAAAGAAAATGACGATGACAACAACAAAAAAAACAGTGTCCAGAAAACATACATAAATAATTAAAAAATAGCAATATTAATAAAAAAGAAAAACCTGTAAATAGTTCAAGGTCTGTTTATTGAATGCTAGGAGTGTCCTCTAATCAAATCCGATGGGGTACCACCCTGGTCCCAAAAATCTATCCTTGGCACTCCCTTGGGACCTCCATGCTCTGCTCCCCCTGCTGCTCTGCCACATTAGTGTTTTGCTTCGGTGTGTGGGGTCAGACCAGGTGCAATCCCAACCTTGTGTCTCCAGTGTTTTCCCCGCAGGGCCTTGGTTCAGCGAGGGAAGTCCTGTCTCATATTGGGGTCAGTCATATGGTCCTCTCCATGCATTGACTGTTCGGAGCAGGGAACATCATCCTCAAGGCTTGCTGGGCCAGGATGCACTCCACTCTCTCTTCCTCCCCCTTCATTTGCTCCCATGTGCTCTGGTCAGACAAGTCCCTTACCCTGAGCTACAGCTTCAGTGCTGTCCTCTGAAGTAAATTCTTCAAGGAAAGTAAAAGGATGCGGTGGGGAGGGGCAACTTTCCATGTAGTTGGGATTGAGGCCAGACCTTCAGACCCCTCCATTGGCTCCCCGCTCCATGGGGATTAACCCTCTTGTGTTGCACGTGGGTCCTCATCCAGCCATCATGTGGACTACCGTGGATGAGCCATCTCAGTCTTCCTCATTGTCACCCATGGACTGTGAATCAGCCCCATGGTCCGGGAGCTTAGCCATCCTAGACCATCCAGTACCCAGCCTCCCTACTGGGTCATCCCAGTTGGCATGCATAAGCCCAGTCCAAGACACCAGCCCTGCATATTTTGGCCCAGCATATTTTGGCCCAAGAACTCAAAATTCATATTTGGTTATTGTTTAAAGCCAATTCGTTTGGGGTGGTGTGTTAAACAGCAAAATCTCATGAATGCAAGCTGATAAATACCAGCCAGCTAGTCAGTTATTTCATGGCAAATCCTAAGTAGATGAAGCCTGGCATATGGTGTGGTGGGAAATGTTTTTTAAATAATTGATCTTCAGCCTAGGGTTGTTGGCTATTTGGTTCCTTGGGTACAACTTCTTTGCCTGCATGGGTAGAGCAGGATATAGGATGATGGTGAGGAGTGGGTTTGTGTGATGGTGGTGGTGGGTGAAATATGATGGAGCTGGGCTCCGGAACACAAGCTGAGCAAGGACTAAGGAATGTAGTGAGAGGATGCCGAGGAAGACCTTTGATTAGAGACCCCTCTCAAACCCGCTAAAGCTTTGATGCTTCTAAAAACTCCCCCATGCCCTGAATGTATGATCATTCTGTCTCTTGAAAATAATTCAAGCCAAGAGTCATTCATCATTCTGAGCAATAGTCTGAGGTTGCTAAGTAATACAGATGCACCCATTATTTTTAGTTTATGTCTATTGGAGTCACGTAAGTGAAATTTCATTTCATTCTTTTATTTAATATATATTTCCTACTAGGAGCCAAGTGATTGGTTCTGGAGATATATCAGTCTCCCTTTTCCCAAAGTGCTTGGAATCCAGAAGAGTTGACTGATACATGAATGAAACAGATACAAGGGCCGAGTGAGGTGGTTCAAGGGAGAAGAACCTGCTTGGGTTAACAGGGAGGGAAACCTCGTTCAACCTATGAGTGAGAGCAGAGGGAGGTTCAGTTTGCCAAGAATAGGAGCTCTGAGACTTCTCAGATTGTAGTGGTCTGGTGTAGCTGACTGCAAGAGGATCACTTGAGAAATATTAAGGCACAAAACCCCTCATTACCTTCAACCTTACCTTTTATACCTGCTTTCTCTGTGTCCTTTGTGTTCACCAAGTATTCTGAAGTGAAGCAGCCAGACACTCTCCTGAGGACCAGAATGTTGCTGTGCTGATGTGAACGCATCATGCCCTGCCTGGTGGCCAGGACTTTTATAGTGGGCTTCATTGGCAATCCCTTGAAGGCTGTGATTATCCTCCCTTTCTTTTTATACGTTTGGGTAAATGTGTGAATTTCAAGAGGACATGTCCTGTACCTTACTGTTGGTGTGCGATGGTTTATTGTAGGATACAGGTGCTACTTTGTAGAAAGAGAGAGCCCATTTGAGAAGAGAAAAAAAGTAAAATTCTTTGTCAAACATGTTTGCCATTTTGGAGAAGAGAAAAGGAACCCTTGTGCTATACATGGCTAAACTAGCCCAAAGGTTGACAGATCAAACCCAACCAATGGCTCTTCTTCCATGAAGATGACAAGTTATCCACAATAACTGTGTGACAAGTTATCCACAATCAGTGGCTGGGAGGCTTGTAGGAGGCCTGATAGGGCTTGATCAAGGGAAATGCAACTAGGAGGAATTACTGAAACACAAATGAAGGCTGAATATGATTGTGGGACAAAAAGAAAGTAAGAGGAAATAGAGGAAAGAAGTAGGAGGCAAAGGGGATTTTTAGAGGTCTAAACAAGGCATGTACTAGTGTAAATTTTTTTAGATATGAGGATGGAGAAAGAGATCTATGTGAATATATTTATAGGCTTAGTATTAAGACAATAGATGGACATTGGACCTCCACTCAAGCACTCCCTCAATGCAAGCATACTTTGTTCTATTAAATTGGCATTCCTTAGTGTTCACCTTCCCAACACTATAGCTGAAGACAAAACAGGTGCATAAGCAAAAGTGTGAAGAAAGCTGATGGTGTACTGCTTTCAAAAGATATAGCATCTGGGGTCTTAAAAGCTTGAAGGTAAACAAGCAGTCATCTAGCTGAGAAGCAACGAAGCCCACATAGAAGAAGCACACCAGCCTGTGTGACCACGAGGTGTTGAAGGGATCAGGTATCAGGCATCAAAGAACAAAAAAGTCATATCATTGTGAATGAGAGGGAGTACCAATTGAGGACCCAAGTCCAATCTTAGGTAATGGGACATAGTCTTGCAGAAGGGGTGTGGGGAGGAGATGAGCCAGTCAGGGTGCAGTGTAACAAGGATGAAACATAAAACTTTCCTCTAGTTCTTAAATACTTTTTCTCCAAACCCCTACTATCATGATCCCAATTCTACCTTACCAATCCAGCTAGACAAGAGGATGTACACTGGTACAGATAGAAACTGGAAACACAGGAAATCAAGGACAGATGAATCCTTTAGGACCAGTGCAGAGTGGTGATGCCAGGAGGGTAGAGTGAGGGTAGGGGAGAAAGGGGGAACCAATGACAAAGATCTGCATATAACACCTTCTCTGGGGGACGGACAACAGAAAAGTGGGTGAAGGTATGACAAAATAATAATAATTTATAAATTATCAAGGATTCATGAGGGAGTAGTGAATGGAGAGGGAGGGGGAAATGAAGCACTTATACTAAGAGCTCAAGTAGAAAGCAAATGTTTTGAGAATGATGAGGGCAACAAATGTACAAATGTGCAAGAGTTACACACAGCCCCAAGAGAACAACTTTAAGAAAGAAAGAGAAAGAAAGAAAATATGGTGTGGTAGTGTTCTTCTATCTAATGGGGTTGTTATGATTAAAAATAGACTACTATACCAACCCCATACTAACAATAATGATGGCGAATTTTGGAACCATGCCCTAAGTGTAGGAAATTTGACATTATGAGTTTTGGCATTCCACGCCCCAATGTTGAATCTATCTAAAAAAAATGCTGGATACCTTCTCATCTATCTTGTGAGCTATAAGCAGACACCTAGGTTTGGACAGTCAGAAACGCCCGTTGAAGAATGTTATCTGTGGAATTAATGATGTAAAGAGTGTTCCCTGGTCGGCTGCAGTCATAGTTAGTGATCTGCAGGAGCAACTCAAATCTGGATCTCTAGACTTA
The DNA here is from genome assembly GCA_004026705.1 of Nesogale talazaci. Taxonomy (NCBI): domain Eukaryota; kingdom Metazoa; phylum Chordata; class Mammalia; order Afrosoricida; family Tenrecidae; genus Nesogale; species Nesogale talazaci. The sequence goes on along the minus strand of PVJH01018400.1, from coordinate 11,216 downwards.
CAGGCAATTTTAGGAGTTTCTCAATGTCCATTCATTCCCCCCCCCACACACACACACACAACCCTTTAAAGGAGACAACTACTTTAACTAAAGACTCTTACTGATTTACTCCAGGCTGAGTGGAGATTTCCACAAACAGGTTAGCTACTTGTACTGATTAAGGTCAGTAGCCAAGAACAGAATCTACTCTAGGTAGTTTCAGTAAGAAAATATTTCAGATTCCCAGTCAGTCAATGGAATAATTCATTGACCTATAGAATAATTTGAGAAGAAGAGGACTAGATCTGGGATAAGCTTCATGAAGAACTCTTCCAAGTCTCTACTTTTTGTATATGGCTTGTTTTGTCTCATCTACTGGAATGAAGACTCCACAAAGGCAGCAATCTTTGTTTCATTCCTTTTCAATTCCACCTAGAAAATGACTGACTCCATAATACTTTCAAAATAATATTGACAATAACATCAGGCACATAGAGAATGTTTTTAGAAGAAAAAAAGGGGCTTTATCATCTTAGGGGCATGATCAAACATCAGCCAAAGAGACTATGAAGTTAAGACAGACTTTTCTGAGTTAGGAGCTACTTGGCCATGTCAGAGAACTTGTAAGAAGACAGCCAAATTAGACCTTATTGTCCACTGAAGGGGTTATTTTTTCCCAAAGGAATTGAATCAATGCATCTATATTTAATGTGTATAATTCAGCGCATCTCGCATGCAGAGTAGGACATGAGTAATGTATTGCTTTGTATTGCTTGAAATTTTCTATGAGGCTTTTTAAAAAATCACTTTACTGGGAGCTCGTACATATGACAGACCTTATAAGGAGAGTAAAACCCTGAATTATGGAGCTTGTGATAAACCTAGGCAGATTTTAAAATCTGGATTGATTTGGACCAAGTAAGCCTTGGTAATAATACCAAAAGTTTGTCAATGTTGATGAATTTCTTATAGATTCTGGGCAAGAGTTTGGTTGAACTTTTTCTGAGAAGAAAGAGCACAGCAACCTGCATTTCATATAAATCCCACTTTAAATAGCTTGGCCTCTCAATTACTACTTTGATTTTTCAAATTCTTGATCTATTTTAATATCTATTGAAATTCTGATTGTCAAGGTTTTTTGCAAGATGGCATTTTTGCTGGCATTAGTGAACATAGTAAAGTGATGAGATCTTTAGAAGGAAGAGGTCTCAGGACTATATTTAGCATGCTGTGCTTACTCTCCAAATAGTAATGTCTTTTTGGAAAGATTGATAAAATGATAACAAGCATCTTTTAAAATTTTTGTTTTTTAAATCATTTTATTGGGGACTTGTACAACTCTTATCATAGTCCATACATCCATGTGTCAAGCATATCTGTACATTTTTGCAATCATCATTCTCAAAACATTTTCTTTCTACCTGAGCCCTTAGTATCAGCTCCTCATTCACCCCTCTCCCTCCCTTACAAGCCCTGATAGCAAGCATCTTTGGGGTACTATCAAACATCAGTCATATTTCAGTTTGGGCTACTTGTCTTCTTTAAATTTTAGTTCTATCTTTTCCACATATATTTTAAAAAATGCAATGTACCACCCAAACTTACTGTCCTCCAATCACTGTGGATCCATAGCCACCCTGTAGGCCAGGGTGGAACTGCCCCGTGGATTTCTGACGCTGGAATTCTTTATGGGAGTAGAGAGCTTCATCTTTTCCTGGAGAGCTGGATGGTGTTTTGAACTGCTGGCATTGCAGTCAGCAGCCCAACTCATAGCCACTGGCTTATGCCACCAGGGTCATAGTAGACCAAGAAATATCAAAAACAAATGTAATTAAGTCATGAAAAATTCCATGAAACTTGTGGGAAAATACCCTCAAGTTAAACTCTACTCTAATTCAATAGCAGTCAGGGTACTTGGAATGATCCTAACACTTATGTTTTAAATCATCTCATGTTCACTGATAAGACTGTACAAAAATTATTTTTCTTAATATATATTCATTTACACCCCAGTAAATTACTATGCACAGCCACTTCTTTTCCCATGTCCAAACAAAAGGGATAACAAAATGCTTGGAAACTCTCATCTTTTTCATGAAAATATATTGCTGCAACAATGCTAGAGCCTGAACAGTAACAGAAATGAATTGTGTAATTAATCCTGCCAAGTTAGCAAGTTGTCTATTTATAATACAGCTTTCAATTAAACAGTGGACTCTTCTTGCCTTTGTCAGTAACTCTGGCTCAAAAAGAGATGAATTATATCGCACAGGCAAAATAACTGCACTGTGGATGGATAGCTGTCTGTTTGTCGACATCCACATCTCAATCAGTGCTTGGTTTTCAGATCAATCAGGAGAGTCTCCCTCATTCTCCCAGAGACCTCACAGGTTTATCATGACACTAAATTAAATGTGCATACAGATTGGTAAAAAGCCTTGATAATCAGAATTACCACAAATATTAGAGTCAATCAAGAGATTAGAGAAACCCTGGGTTTGGGTTCAACTGAGCAGAATCCAACAAAATGGTTTTTGAGTTTGTAGATATCCCCTCATCATTCACTAATTTTTATAGATATCCCATTATCATTTTATTGCTTTCTTGCCAATGCTTTTAAGGTAAAACCAATCAAAACTCTGTACAAACTCATGTACAGTGGTCACTACGAGTCAACATTGACTTGATGGTAGTGAGTTTGGTATGTTGGTTTTCCCAGAGGCCTCTCTGGGTAGGTTAGAAGTGCTAATCATTTGGTGAGTAGGTGAGGATTTCATTAAGTAATTGCACCACGTAGGGAATCTATAAAGTTCATAAAGACACTTATTTTGTGATTTCCCGTTATATCCTAAAGTAGGGTCTAATATAGTAGATGGCAACTCATTAAACAAATGTTTAGTTGAGCTCTTATTATATGCACTGTGCTGGGACTAGAGATGCCCAGGTGAAAGTCCTAGCTCCTGTACACAATTGGCTTAAACACTATCAGGGAGAAAGATTAGTAAGTCAGTAATTGAACTATATAATGAAGGGAAATGTGCATGAACTGTTGCATATAAAACTAATGATCTGCTCTATAAACCTTCACCCAATTCACAATAAAGATTTTAAAATAATAATTATGGTATAGTATGATGAATGAGATCACATCCAGAAACCCAGGATGCTGGGGGAGGCATTGAAGGTGGCAGGAGAAGCAGCAGAGGGCTGAAGAAAGGTCTTGCTGCCATGATCCAGTCAAGAAATCAGGAAGGTCTACACTAATAAGCAAAGGGGGTGTAGAGAGAGTGACAGATTTGAGAGATGAAGAAGGTAAAATTGACAAGAGGTGGTGATTGATTATTTGTGGAGGGGAAGGGAGGGAGTTGCAAGGAGAAATCAAGGATGGCCACCGACCTTTGGCTCCCTTGGCTGGGTAAGTGGCAATGCAGCAGGGAGACGCTGTTTCCCGTATTGGAATCCCAATTCGTAACAGCACACAGCTTCTCACCACTGTATTGTTTTGAGAACACTTGGAACCAGAGGAGACATTTCTTGTTTGTTTAAAGAGATGACAATGAGGAAACAACCAAATGGGAAAAGAATGAAGCCTGCTACCGTGGAGTCATTCAGACACCTACTCATCTACAGAGCTGGGTGGAACTGCTCATCTTCACGGCTGTAATGTCCACATAGCTGACTGCCACAGCTTCCTCCTGGTGGAGTCCAGCTGCAGAACTTTGGGCTGGCGGATTATCACTTTAACCTCAGTGCCACCAGGGCTCCTTCATCGGCGGAAACCCACCCAAGAAACACATCCTTCCATATCTTAAAAAAAAAAAAAAAAAAAAACCTCCATCCCTCAAGTCTTCAATCCTTGTAATTACCTTTTCAATCTACTTGACTCCGTATCATCTCAAACATGTAATCAAATTAAACTTAGAAAAACCGCTTTCCCACAGAGTAATATATTCTTACTGTCCGTGTCCACTGCTAGAAACCAAAATCGCTTTCTTATTGCTATTATCCTATAATCATAAAAGTTTTGTGGTTGGGTTATGATTGCTTCAAATGAAGAAACTTGGTCCAGGTAATTTCTCATGACAGAAGTCCATGCAGAAGGTTAAGTCTGAAATCAAGAATATCAGCTAATGCATCCAAGTTCAGACATTTGATTTATTGCCTATCCTTCCTAATGATTAAATATTCTGCTGCCCACTGAAACGACACAGATATTCATAACACACTGTTCAAAATAGGTTAACTGGAGACTAACTTTCCACCTTTTCTCCCTGGAGAGTAACATCAGCCTGCGCACAACCCCCAATAACAAAGGAGGGTTGGAGGCTGAGATCCAAGAAAGAGGAGAAGCTACTAATGAGGGTATGAGCATCAGATTTCTCCCCCTAAAGCGTAAGTTCTAGCAAAGTTTCTCTTTGTGGTAAAGGAACTCAAGAACAGCTGTCAAAAATATGGCACCGCTAACCCTTTAACAAATTAAAGAGCACCATCTGCAGCCAATACAGTCTGGAGAAGCAGATGTGCACGAGTACAAAGCCCAGGGAGGAGAAAATGGCTTGGCAGTGCTGAGGTTAACGCGTCTAAAAGCAGGCGGCATATGTTTCACCAATAAAAGAAGCACTCCACTCCAGAAGCCAACAATTTGTAACATTAATAAATCGTTATTGAACCTCTAATGTACCTCTAAATACCTGCATTCGTGCTTTTAAAGTTTCTTTAAGAACAGTAAGCAAATCAATTATAGAGGATTACACGTTCAGCATCTTTCGGAAGAAGGTCCCTACCCTATCTTTAATCCGCTTCTTTCCCTCCACCTCACCTCGTAACTCCTCTCATTAAAACCAACTCTTTTGAAATATGCAGCACCGGCCAGCTTGCCCCACTTGCTAGTGGTCCTGAATTGATTCTTAATTAGTTGCCGTTTGGAAAGGATCCAATTAAAATAGTAGGGGATCCCAATAGCAGAAAAGAACGGGCTTCTCTATGTTAGGCTCTGAACTGCTGATCCTTGCATTAAACTTGCTCAGGCGAAAGGCAGCGATGCAAAATATGGCGGGATTCAAATCACACTAAACATGTTCAGGTTTTAAACAGAAACCTTTACATAGTAATTTATCCTCTAGCCATAAAACATGATCAAAGAAAGGCAGCCAAATGCTGTTAGAAAAATTACATTCCTTCATTCCACTTCCCTTCTCTTCTTCCTAAAAGGACAGGTTACTAATGTAGGAGAAGAAGGCAGACTCTTTTTCAATAAATTATACTCTATTCCTTATTTGCTGCATATTTTCTGGTTCCCTACTTAAATTCCAAAAGGGGGGAGAGGAAGCTCTGTGTGAGGACAGTTGGGGGGGGGGGGGGAATACAGTGGGGGAGGGAAAACCCTCCCGGAAGCTAAAGAGGATATTTTCCTCTGTGCTTTCCAAAAGGCAAACAGTTGCTACCAGCAAAATTTCCAGTGTTGTTTATGAGGGCAGCTAGAGGTCATTTGACAGGTATGGCTTTTATGGTTCAGATTTAATTATAGAAAAGTGAGGGCTCAGAAAAGCAAGGTTCCAGGAAGCCCAGGCAGGAGCAGGACTTGTGCCACTGCTGTTAGGTGGCAGTCACGTGGCCAGCTTTTGTATTCAGCAGTAATAACTCATTGCCTGTGAGCTGGGATGGAGCCTGCTCGCCTATCCCCCGAGGAGCTTCCACCAGCCATGGATTCACGGCGGCTTTGATCTGCAGATTAACATGATCAGGAACACAGGCTTTGTCTCCCGAAAGCAGCCCCAACCCTAAATTTGTATCCAATGAAAGGTTGAACCCATTTTTATTTGAGTAATGAATTGCAGTAATTAATGCACACATTGATTTTTTTCCCCTCAAGTCTCCCTCAAGGCTATTTCCATTTTTAATTTATCGAAAATACATACCATTCCCTTAATAAGCGATGGCTCTAGACCTCAAAATACACTTGAAAGACAACACACAGTCAAACAAATGACAAAAAGAAGGAGCCGGAGGTGCTAGCAGCTGGGCAGGGTCTGCAGGAAGCAAAGCCACCTCTACAGCATCATCTCAAGAAGAGCCTTTGGGTGTGGACTTGCGATGCTGTCTCTGAATCACTTCGTAGTCCATGGGAGCTATTTGAGCTATACAGGATATGCCCAGATAAGTGCCCCCTTCCTTTTATTGGAAGTTTTTTGCCAGTTAATAATTAAAAGGACATCTGTGCATGAAAGAGGGAGAGCTGGAGAAATGAATGGATGTGGATGTTGATGCACTTGCTGTAGGGTTTTAACTTTGTGTTGAGGTCATATCATGTCTTCCAATGTTCGTGACAAAATAGCATGAGAGAGAGAGAGAGAGAGAGAGAGAGAGAGAGAGAGAGAGATCCTTAATGAAATATCCCCAGGGCTTGGAATGATGGGATTTTTCTTCCTGGAGGAATAATTCTTTTCTTGCACCAGCATTCTTAGCAAATGCCAATAGCGAAGGGAGACGTGTGTGTAACACAGTCTGATATACATCTGAAAGTCACAGGTAATGAATAGCAGAAAATCTCCTGTGGCAGGTAGCCTGCGATGGCTGGGCACAGCCCAGGAGGAAGAAGGGTGTGGAGACACATGCAAAGGAGAGGAGCACCTGATTAACCTTTCTCTGACTCGGAGCCACGTGATGCGCAGTGAGCCTCCTTAGAGTGATGGCTTTAGAAGAAGATGTTAAATTTAACCTCTGGCGCAATGATAAATTGACAATAAAAAATTCAATGGCTTGGTAATTACCAATCACTTTGGACATCGGCAACATTTTTCAGTTCTGTCACTGTGCATTGGCACAAAAGCTCCGGCTGAAATTCTCTCGATCTTCCTCTTTTTAACTTTGTTTTCATGATGCAGATTAAATCTGCCACCCTATTACTGATTCATTTTCCTAATTTTTCATGTCTGCACCATGCCCCAGCTGCACCAGGCTGATAATTGTGGAGCCCAGCCCTGATGATTAACATCAGAAGAATTAATTATGCCTGCCATTAAAATTCCGGGTTGCACATGGTGATCAAGAAAAATTAAGTTTCTCTAGGCCTCTAAATCATTTCACCTTTGCAGAGGCGGATGGTGCCTGGACGGGCCGGCTGCAGCCAGTGTTCCAGCCGAGGTCAAAACCACCTGCCCTTTGTGTAATTCAACGAATGACTTGGGAGTTATTTTTTCTGCAATTTGGAGTCAAGGATTTAATGCTTAGAATATCTTTTAAAAAAAATTTTTTTTAAGATCCCCGAATGATGCCCTTGGATCCTTTGATTTGAGATGGGAGAAAAATGCTTTTTTTTTCCGAGCGTCATCTGCTGTCACGGAAATATCTGTTAAACTAATTTGCAGATAGATGAACACATCCCAAGGAGGGGGGGAAAGAGAGAGATGTGAGGCCCTTGGAAAGAGTTGATGAAATGAGGGTGGAAAGGGGTCTCATTTTACAATCGTTATAAATGGGGAGAAAGGAGATGTTCATTCAAGTAGGTAAAGGCGGTGGCATTTCTTGGAAATAAATTGATAACAGAATAAAAGCAGATTCCTTGAATCTTTAGGCTAAATAATAATGAGTAAAAGAAGCCTGTTGACTGACGCATTTCCAAAATGATTGTTGCATGAGGAACTCGAAATGTATTCAGTCTAGCCTAAGGTATAAAATTTACTAGAGCTATAAAGAGTAAGATGATATGCATTTATCATGTTCTTTTTCTACTCTATGTTCCATTTTTAAATTACCATAATAATGTATATTACAGGCATGGTGTTAGAAGACTGCAAAGGGAGTCATATTTTGATGAGCAGATGTAAATATCTTATAGCGAATGGTAAATTTCTCATTCAGCTCTATGCAAAGAGTATGCATAAGTTATGCATCTTATCTGTTCCATTTATTATATTTAAGAAGTGATATCACAGGACAACCATTTCAATGCAGATATTCTTGTTAGCTTTTTATTGGCAGTAAATTTCCGGAGTCAGGATAATCATCTACCCACCCTTGGGTGAGGCAAGGGGTGATATGGGACTGTGTAGGGCAAATTCTTCTTTCCTAAACATTAAATGAGAGAAAAAGAAAAAGCTTATATGTTTTGAAGTTGACTCACTTTCCCAGTAGATATCAAGTCTGATAAAATCTTGACCTTAATGACTCAGTAGAGTAAACAAGATATTGCTTATATTTGCTGAAATGACAATCGTCAGCACTAATTATTTGGGATCACTTCATAACACGGTTTGGGGTACCATGCGCTCTGTATTGAGGAAAGACAGTAAACTTAGTTATAAACAATTTTCAAAGATGATTACCAAAAGGTTTTTTTTGAGTCTATTGAAATAGTAAACTTTGAAGCTCTGTGATGTTATGTAGACCTAACGGTAAAAGGAGATCAAAGCAGAGACCTATTTGAATTCTTCCCTTTCCTCTTTCCAGTACAAAGAACTCAATCTTGAGTGTTCATTTTCTAGATAATATGTAAATCCTGTAGGAAGTCTAGAAATAAGAGAAAGATTTCTCTCTCTCTCTCTCTCTCTCTCTCTCTCTCTCTCACACACACACACACACACACACACACACACACACATTACAAGAACTTAGAATAAAAAATGCAGAGCAAATAATGGGATCAATTGCCTTTTCAGTAGCAGGCAAATTAAAGATACAAGAAGCCAAAAACTGACTAAGCAAAAAGTACCAGGGGAGAAATGAAGAAGGAAGAGAGGAAAGAAGGAAGAAGGCCCTCTAAAAAGCTATGTAAATCACATCCAAACCAAGATTGCTCAATGTACAAATGCATAGCACAGTACCTTTCTGCTGATCAGAGGTAATGCAGGATAGCACAAGGGTCAAACAGCAGTGAGGTGTGATCCAAACAGCAGTGCAGAAGGAAATCAAGATGGTGGCAAAGAGAAGACACATGAATTCTCTTTGTAGGTATTATAAGGAGCAATAGATAAGAAAAGGGAAAAAAACAGGAAGGAAAAAAAGAAGACAGTTCCCAAACTCCCACTGTATGAAACAGAAAATATATGCAGAGTTTCCTGTAAATATATTGAATAATAAGAATGGGACCGAGAGAAGCTAAGATTTCCCACCTGTATTCATTTTTCCTTTCAAGTAGATGAATTTCTTAGTAAGCCCTAAGTAAAGAGACTCATAGTATATTCTCTTTTCTGTGACACAGAAGAGGACATAAGAGAGAAATTGGGACAGCATATATAATGATTAAATTTTTATTTTGCTTAATATATCTATGTAATGTTCTGCTGGTCTTCAGTGCTACTACTGAAATTGATGATTCAAGCACACAGCGTGAGCATAGGGGTGTTTGTGTGTGTGTCTGTGTCTGTGTGTGTCTGTGTGTGTTCACAAGTGAAAATAATCAGCTGTGTTCTTGTAGATCGGTGTGTGTGTGTATGAGATCACAGATCATCATGCTGACTCAGGAGAACCCAATGTTAGCCTGTGTAGCCCTGGTTATTCGCTTGGTCGCTAACCTCACCGTCAAGGATTGGAACCCCACGGCTGTCCTAAGGACAAAAGACAGGACTGTATGCTTACGATTAAACCACTGCCCTCCAATCAATCCTGATTTAGAGCAACTCTCTAAACCAGGGTAGAACGGCTCCCTTGGGTTTCCAAGATGCTAAGTCTCTACGAAGCAGGTTGCCTCATCTTTCTTCTGTGCAGAGTCTGGTCTGTTCACACCTCTAACCCACTGGGCCACCAGGACTCCTTAGAAACCCAACATCAAACTCACTGACATCATTTCCCACTCATAGCAACCCTCGGTAGGGTTTCCAAGACAGTACATCTTTACGGAAGCAGATAGCCTCGCCTCTTCCCCACAGTTGGACCAGTGAGTTTGAACTGCCGACCTTGCATGTAGCAGCCCCATGCGGAGCCCACAACACCCCATCATTGCTAAGTTCACATCGATGACTACGAATGAGTTTGCTAGTAAGCAGTCGCGATTAGGTGCAATCGACTCACCAGCAAGAGGTTTGGCTGGTGACCAAAAGAAAATGCTCACATGTTTCTCTTCCTGTTTTATTAGTTCACCAAAACCAAAAAATGAACTCACTGCTGTTGAGTCCATTCTACCTCACGGCAGCCCTTGTGTTCATCATTTAGCAGGCTTTGTACTGACTCATTCTAGTTCACGCCTTTACTGAGAATTTGCATTCCATCCCCAAGATATGAGGGAACTTCAAGAAGCTGATGAAGGAATGGAAGGGAAAGATACTCAGATTTTTCCCACGAACTTTTCAAAACCTCAACAAAGTAGCGACAAAAGACTTTTCTGGATATATACAGTCATCTGGATTTGGTATGACTCTTAGGTGTTAATAGAAAAATCCGCATTTCCTTAAGTGTGTTAATGCTATGTAGAAAAATGTACTTATGGTTTGATGAGGGCATTCTGAATTATTTAGAGTGAAATGCTATCAATCATTTAACTCACTTTAAAATAGTTCAAGAAGGAAAGGGGGTGGGGAAGATAGCAAACTCTTAGATGGGTTGAGTTTAGAGCCATTCTAATATCCCCTCTACTTTCCTGCAAATTAGGAATTTTCTCATAACAATACATTTTTATGCGCCCTCTGGGAGGACACAGTATCTGGGGTTTGATTTCGTGGGGAATGGTCAGATCTGACTTGAAGCAGTCAAGCAAGCATAGCAATCGTGTTAAGGGGACATCATCCTGCCCGATGACTCTGTACCGCAGGGAGGAGGCCATATGTAGATCCTTGTATTCGGTTCCCCCTTTCTCCTCCACCTTTCCTCCCCTCTCCTAGCATTGCCACTCTCACCACTAATACTGAAGGGACCATCTGTCCTGGATTCCCCACGTTTCCAGTTTCTATCCCCATATTCCAGTGTACATCCTCTGATCTAACTGAATTTGTAAGGTAGAATTGGGATCATGATACTGGGGGGGGGGGGGGGGGGAGGGGAGAGGAAGCATTTAAGAACTAGAGGAAAGTTGCGTGTTTCATCATTGCTATTCTGTACCTAACCCATTATAAGAATCTACATATAACCTCCTCCCTGAGGTACAGACAACAGGGAAGTGAGTGAAGGGAGACATCAAACAGCGTAGGATATGACAATTTATAAATTATTGAGGGTTCATGGGGGAGAGGTAGTGGGGAAGAAGGGGAAATATGAGGAGCTGGTACCAGGGGCTAAGTGGAAAGAAAATGTTTTGAGAATGATGA
>PVJH01018399.1:0-45289 GCA_004026705.1 Nesogale talazaci | reverse complement strand
GATAAAGTGACCAGATTTTAAGCAGGACACCATTGACTGGGGTTTGGGGAGGATAATTGATTAAAATTTTGGTTTATATGGAGCAACAAAAATTTTCATAGAATGCAAAAATAGTATTGTAATATATTTATTTTAATTTAAAAATGTCGTGGGATTTGCTAAATTGTTAAAAAGCGGGACGTTTGGTCACTTTAATCTTATGAGGCTCACAAAATCCTTCATAGGTCACACTAGGAAGAGTGGATTTGAAAACCCCAATAAGTGAACTGGTATTTCCATTAAACTCACCTGTACCTCTTGGAGTTAAGATTGAAAGTCCCTAATCTGATAAGGAACAGATGATTGCCCTCTAAGGGATAAAGGACTGTCAGACATTCAACCTTCATTTGGATCTTTTGCCTGGAGGATACACAAAGAATGGTGGTCTAGAATCACCACATACTTTTAATGCCCTACTTCCTTTACTCTAGCAGGCATTAATCTGGTTGGTGTGGCTCTGCTAATGTAGATGAACATTATTGAAAGTTTTGCCTACCATCAACCCCAATTGTTTTTGTAAATAGTATCCAATCACTTAAGAGTTTAATCTATAAGATATCTATATTAAATTTATCTATATTTAATCTATCTATATTTAATTTAAGATATCTATATTTAATCTATAAGATATCTAAATAAGATATCTATATCTATATCTAATTTTTATCTATAAGATAACAATTCAAATGCTGAAGTTAATAGCTGGCCTACATTAGTATAATGTACTCTCCTCAATACTGTTTAAATTATATACCCTTGGCTAAACTATTTATCGTATCAATGTTGTTATTAGTTGCCAATTAATCAGCTCTGATCCATAGGAGCACTGTGCATGACAGAAGGAAACAGTGTACAGCCTTGCACCATCCTCACAGCTGTTCCTCTGCCTGAGCACAGTGCTGCGGCCACTGTGTCAATCCATCTTCTTGAACGTTCTTCTCTTTTTCCATGCCCTTCCACCTTACCAAACATAATGTCTGTCTCCAGCGATTGGTTTCTCCTCATACTATGTCCACAGTATGTGTGACAAAGTCTTGCCACCTTTGTTTTTGAGGATCGCTCTGGCCTTTCTTCTTCCAATACAGGTTTGATTGTCCTTGTAGCAGTCCATGATCGTTTCAATATTCTTCACCGGCACCACAATTCAAATACATAGATTCTTCGCCTGTCTTTAAGTCGATGTCCAACTTTCACATGAATATGATGCAATGGAAAATACCATGGCATTGGTTAAGCACATCTTATTCCTGAAAGTAACATCCTTGCTCTTCGACACTCTACCCCTTGTGCAGCAGATTTACCTAATTCAATACAACTTTTGATCTCCTGACTGCTGCTATCATGAGCATTGATTTTGAATTCAAGTCAGACAACTTGACCACTATAAACTTTTCTCCATTTATCATGATGTTAGCTATTTGTCCAGCAGTGAATAATCTTGTCTTCCTTACACTGAGTTGTAATCCACATCAAAGGCCACACTCCTTGATCTTCCACAGTAAGTGCTTAAATTCCTCCTTACTTTCTACAAGCAAAATTATGTCATCTGCATGCCACGAGTTGTTAACAAATCATCCTTCAATTCTGAAGTTACACTCTAATTCATATAATCAAGCTTCTCTGGTGATTTTCTCAGCATGCAACTTAAACAAGTAGGGTGAGAGGATCCAATGCTGATGTACACCTTTTCTGATTTTAATCCATGCAGTGTCCCCTCACTGTCTTATAATACCTGTACAAATTCTGAATGAGTATAATAAAGTGTTCCAGAATACTCATTTTTGAAGGTTATCCATAGTTCATTGTGACCCACATGGTCAAATGTCCTTGCAGAGCAAAAAAATACAAGTAACTATCTTTCCAGTGATTTCTGCTTTCAGTCAGACCCATCTGATATTAGCCAGGATATCTTTTGTTCAGTAGAATTACTGTAATCTCCAGGACAATAGTTCTCAATCTTCCTAATGCCATGGCCCTTTAATGCAGTTCCTTATATTGTGATGACACCCCAACCATAAAATGATTTTTGTTGCTACTTCATAACTATAATTTTGTTACTATTATGAATCAGGCAACCCCTGCGAAAGGGTCATTGAACCCCCAATGGGGTTGTGATCCACTGGTTGAGAACCGCTGCTATAGAGTGATGAATAATGTTCCATAACATAGAATTACAATGATACTTCCAACGTGTATCGTATATATCACATAGATCTCTATCATCTATATATATGAGTGAATTTGGACTCACCCACAATTCTCACCACAGTCTAAGGATATTTGTTTATTATGATATGGCCCTGCTGGTCACTCACCCCCAATGCATGATCCCTGAGGATAGGAGTGCTATAGCAAAGGATGGTGAGAAACTAAATGCTGCCTGGCTATCAGAAGGAATCACATCTTTGGTCTTAAAATCTTGTCCAAGTAAGCAGACAGCAACTGAGATATCAACTAAGATCACATTAAAGAAGCATATCATTGTGTGTGATCTAAGGATCATAAGTAATAAAATCCAAATTCAAAGGAAAAAATGGTTTTATAAGGTAAATTGTGAACCTCTGGTTTTGAGGAGGCTATGAAGGAAAGTGGAAGCCTAAAGTCCATTTGCAGAATCCACACTTGGTTTTAGCCCTTCTAAATAGAATTGGGCAAAGTGTTATCAGACAGAGCATTGTAAAGTCCATGATGACAGGGATGGCTTGCAGCCTTTTATTCATTTGATCTCCCTTATTACCAACCTAAAGTTTTTTTCTATTAAAAAAAAGTGAATGGGGAATGTATATAGATTAAGCTCCCTGGTGAATCCTGTCTATCAGTGGCCCTGGGTTGTGACTAGCTTTTCTGTCATCAGGATTGATGACTACAGAAGCAGTTAGATTAAAATTTAACAGTATCATTTGGTCTTCCTTTGGAACTTTTTTGAATGTATTCTGGTTTTAATATTTTCCCTTTCTTTTCAATTGAGTTTATTCTGTTTGCTATTGTTGTTAGTCTTTTTGTTATTTTCCTTTAAAAATGTATACAAAATCTGTATACAAAATCTAGGATAAGGAAGTATATAAAGACAGTAACTAGATTAGTTTTCCTTGGGAGAAAGTCAAAGGAGGTGGGGGAATATAGGGATTAATAACAATGATTACAAGAAGAAAGAAAGTGTTTTAAAATTGATTGTACAACTCTCCTTAATATGATTGCACTATTGAATTGTATAGTTTGTGAATTATATGCCAATAAAACTGTAGCCAAAAAAGAGCATTTGAAAAATATCCATTTATATTCCACAGCATGATACTCTTCCGTTAGATTACTTTTTTGATTTATCTTTTAAGTTTACAAATAAAGGTGGCTTCAAAATTTCCATGGGAAAATGGAGTTAAAAGATAATGGAATTTCTCCACTCAAGAAAATCTGTAAATACCTGATTTGTAATATGTAATATTTATAGAGTCAAACAAATGAGTATAAGGCCTGCAATCATGCCCACTGATTATTCAGCAATGCTAACATTAAAAACCTAGATGTGGATTATTCATTTCCTTCATAAATGTTTCCTTCATTTCCTTCATAAAAGAGCGAAAGAGAAAAATACATGCATATTTTTATGTATATTAACACAGATGATCAATAAAGGAGAATATGTCATTCTACATGCTACCATTTCCAACATATAAATTGAGCATATTTCCCTGTCAGTGCATCTATATCTACCTCACATTACCACATTGGATAACATTGCAATGAGTTCACATGTGTTTGGGGAGGGTTGCTACACCTGTATCATTGATTCTGCTTGTACAGGAGTATGGTACCTTTTACTAGACTTTACATACACATATGCATATATCTTTTATTTTATGAAATTATTATTCACTCCAACTTTCAAATGAATGAGATAAATTTCTGAGATAAATAGCTGGAAGGTTTTGCACCCCCCTCCTCCTTCTAAAGTGTGTGTGTGCTTGCACGCACTCTCACTTCTAACTGGGTTATTGCTGACACTGAGGAAAGCTATTATTTTGCTGTTTCTTTGTACCTAACTATTTTGCTGAATACTCATTAGCTTTATTAGTTTTTAAGTGGTCATTTTGTATTTTTCTATGGATCAGAATATAGGCAACTAATGACAATTGTATTTTATTTTATTTTATTGTTCCTTCTTGATTTGCTAATTTAAAAGTTTGCCACTTCTAGGTAGACAATTAGCCTCTGGGATGTTCCTCCTTCAGGTACTTGTGTGTGCAAAGTTTAAACGTGGTGGAAGCAGTGATCATAGCTACGTTTCTGATACTAATCAAGGCTCCTCATAGCAATTACCTTGAGACGATTGAGACTGCTCATAGGAGAGCACTTGGGTCCATTCTCAGAATAAACTAAAACCGAAACAAGACTCATGTCTCTTAGTAAAAACGTGGGATTCCCTGGGTTGTAGCTGCAGAACTGATGTGCAGTTGGTGAAATCTTGGAAATGCGCAAATCAGAAGGAGCAGGAATATTTCACACGCTAGCCCTTCGTCTCTCCACCCAGTGCCCTGGTGACTTAAGTGTTCTTCTTGGTGGGGGTTATGTTATATGGGATCAATTCGAAACTTACCAGTGAAGGGGTGGACTCTAGCCTGTCAAGCAGATCATAGGCAAGGAGACTTCTGCCTGGGCATGGCCTTCTCCTGAGGGTTCTGGGAACTCCTGTCTTCTTCCCTGGAGGTGGGAGACACACTCCTTGTCTCCCTGGGAGACATTGCAGCTGACAAGACACAGAGCTGGTGGACCCACATGGAGCTTTGCCAGCACTGAGACGTTTACAAGGTCACTAGAACCATAAGACATCCCACCCACTGGTCTGTGGTCATCCTGCTTTCCTCATAATTGCAGGTGTTTCATGAGTCTGAAGAGGACTTTCTAGATTGGTAGCAGACAGATGGGCTAATATTGGACATATGGACTTGATCTGGATTCGTTGGTTTTTTTCTGGATACTCAATTGCTCTTGTATATAAACTCTTTCTTATTATGAATTTGCCTTTGTAGTCAACACTAACTTTTCTTTCCAATGGCTGGTCAATGTGAATATGGTATACATAAAAGAGAAACCAGGTAAGAACCCTTACCAATTGCCCTTAAATTGATTCCTGTGCCAAGCAACTCTATAGGACAATAATAGACCTGCTCCAAGGATTTCCAGGGCTGGAATCCATAGAAGCAGAGAGCCACCTCTTTCTCCTACAGAGTAGTTGGAGGGTTTGCAGCTTCAGCCTTACATTTAGTAGCACAACACTGTGTAACTGTTGTTACACCAGACTTACTTACCAATTTCTTTTGATCTGTTGTTGTACATTGTGTCGGTATGTGTCAGAGCTGACATGTCAGCACCTAACAACAACAAAATCAACTCCTCCTCAGTCACATATTGAGTGTCTTCCAACTGGAGAGAACTATCTGTGGGGAATGCCTTTGAAAAGATTCTTTTTCCATTTTTGAGGCCTTCAGTAACTGATGATGTCTCAAAGCTATGCATGAGGTTTTCATTGGCATCTTCCTTAGAAGTGGGGAGCCAAGTTAGTCTGAGGAACCCTGATGGCATTTGAAATACCAGTGACATAGCTTCCAGCATCACAGCAACACATAGTCTTGCTTCTAGCCACAATAGATGCTCCTGGAAGCAGTGGACCTCTTGCTGCACAATACTTCTATGGAGTATTAATGAATCAGGACATTACTTTGAGGAAGAAGGTGGGTCTGATTCAAGGTGAGATTTTTCAATTCCCTTATATGCATGTGAAAATTGAACAGTGAGTAAAGGAAATTGGAGAAGAAATTCATTTGCATTATGGCAATAAAGAAGAATATCGACAATACTTTGGAGTGCCAAAAGGACAAGCTGATCTGCTTCTTGGACGAAATATGGCCAAATTGTTTCTTAGAGGCAAGAATGGTGAGATTTTGTCATATAATCTTTGAACAGATTGTTAGGACAGTGCCTGGAGAAGGACATTGCATTTGGTAAAGTGGAGTGGGTTAGAAAAAGAAGGTACTCAAGAAGATGGATCGACATTGTGGTTGGTACAGGGGACTCCGGACTGAGAGCAGTGGTGAGGGTGGTGCAGGACCAGGCAGTGTTTTGTTGCACTGCACTGATGGGTCGGAACATGGTCAGTGGCACTGAACAATGACAGGCACGATCTCTTTTAAGAATAGTTTTATAAAGTAAAATGTGTGCGGCTCAATGACATCAGTGGGTACAGGGTGTATGGGTCACAGGGGTCCAACTAGAATGATTGTCTATTAAACATTTTTCAGTGTTTCAGCATAAATGTATTATTATTTTTTAATTGTCATCATAAACCCCATAACACTCACTTGGGAAATGCCAAGGCACAGTCCTATAAGATCATAATGGATTTAGAAATCCAGATTAGAGAACAGGAAGCCAAAACAATAACTTCCCACATGAAACCTATACATTCATGTCATTTGAACTCAAAGCAATTGTATAATGGTAGAATTCATAGACAATTTGTAATACAGATGTCTTGCTACTGGTTTAAGTATGTACTGTAGTATACTCTTTATCTTAAAAATACATATATAAAAAATGTAAAGCAGTATATGTTTCCACTCTTAAGCAACAGCCTCCAAACTCAGGATGTGTACCTTTTGAGTGGTCTAACATTATGTCTGTGTTAGATTTTCTTTTGAAAATAATACTGTGAAGTGCAGTCTGGCTTCCAAATGCAGCAAAATCAATGCTGGCGTTAACTACTGGCAAAAGTCAGAGAAGAAACATCAATTTGGAAGGGAAACAAAAGATTATTAAGGAACACACAAGTGGAAAATCAGTGAAAGTTATTGTTCCTCATTTAGGCATGCTATAGACTTGAGGATCACAGGAATAGTTAAGAAGAAAAAGGAATATGTGTGCAAGCCCTTAAAGGAACAGCTCCACCGAGAACTCAAGGCAAATAGAAATGCAAGAGGGATATGTGTCATAGAGGGAGAAACAGTTAATGATAGGGCTTGGGGAGCAAACATAAATGTCAGTTTCTCTCAGCATTTTAACAACTGCTGAGGCACAAGGATTGTTTGACATGCTTAAGTAGCAAAACAGGGAAAGGCAATGTGAAGTTCTTCTATTTCACAGGACACATTGTGGATATTAAGTGTGGCAGGACTGTGTCCCTAGAGTTGGCTGTAGCAACAAAACATTTGTCATAAGACAAGTTTACATGTATGGCTATACCTACCAGGCTAAAGCCTATGCTCACATACTCTTTGAACCTTCTAATGAGTTTGGGCATAGCTGGCATTATTAACCCACGACAATGACAATTTGAATCACATGGTTTATCTACATGTGCTACATACATAAAGTTGCTTTGTCAATTTTCTGGTGTTTAAACTACATTATTGCAGTAACCAGTACTTGGGAACCCCTATTACTAATATTATTGAGAAGGAAATGGAAAATAAAATAAGGAGGAAGATCACAAAAAAGTTCTCAGTTATGAGTGATATTATAATTCATAATGCTAACAGTTCAACAATAATATGGTTTGTTAAATGATTTTGTTCTGGTATTTTTTTAATCTAAGGAAGATTACATTTAAACAATTTATAATTATATCATATAATATTCTATGGTTATATTGACAATAAGCATGACTAAGGATCATATATTGTCTGATGCAGGACATTGCTGGCAGGGCTGTTAAGGAATAGCTCACAAATTCCTGCACTTGGTGACATCAACCCTAGAGACATCATGGAGTCATTCCTAGTTTTAATGTTGATCACTAAACCCGTGAAAGAAGCGCACCCTTCATAAACGAAGCATGAATCATGATGTGAACGGGAATGCACACTTTCTAAGCAAGTATAAGGTTTTGAAATTCAGCAAGTATATTATAAAACTCACTGAGAAAGTCAAAGCAAATGATGGAGAAGCCAACAAAGAGGGACTCTGGAGACTAAAGAACATGTCATTACATTTCAAAAGTCGACATCCTGGTAAACAGCAATACATTATGTTCAATCATGTTTACGGTAATATTGAAGCATGTTTGCCATATTTGGGCTTGTATGTGGATAGATTATTCAGTTTCCTAGCTGTGTTAAAACTGAAGGAGTCACATATTCATTGAAATAGCTTAGACTTATACTCATACAATCAGTTACCAATGTTGTTCTAATGCTGACTTACTTAATCTTCATAAATAATGTATGCATTTTGCCCAGCTCTGCTAAATCATTTAAGAACAAATTGCCAGTGTGAAAAGAATTACACTATTGCTATCTTTTCAAAGAGTTATCCACATTCGGTATATCTCTAACATAATTTTATGAAATATTTTAAGCATATAGAATGCCAAGAGAATAAGTATTTTTGCAAATACTAATAATTCATAGATATAGAGCTTAATTTTTGTTGCTTTTTTCTGTGCTTTTGCAAAAAATAAGATAGTGTAGCTACCATTAAGCATGTATTTTTCAATCACCTTAATTTTTTTTCACTGCATTTACCAGTATTTTGGAGTAATTGAGCAGCTTACACTGTGATGGCTTTAGAAATTCAGTTGGTTGGGCCAGGATTCTCATAATTTGATGGTTGAGATATCCCTGTGATTTGATCTAACATAATGTAAACAACTCCATGATGGAATTTGCTACCAGCAGCTCAACATTCCCTAGAAGATTGGAGAGGAATGCAGTCCCTTACTCAAGTCACAGCGCTGAGATAATTGAGAAATTTCCTTTCAGGAGAGGAGTGGTCTACTCTTATTTAAGCAGACTCTATGGAAAGACTTGTGTCTGTTCTTGCTAGAGTGTATCCTGCATTAAAACCCAGCTTTCTTGGATGTGAGCCAAGAGCCCATCAGATTGCCTGATGGTCCTGGGAACTATCAGTGACACGCCATACCTTGTACTAGCCATGAACTCATTCAACTCTGCAGCCATAAGCCTGGTCTGCTGAGCTTACAATCATCTGACCCTGCCTCCACAAGCCTATATTTGACACTGGAGGATTTTAATATCACCAATCAGGCCAAAAGCTGACTTGAATAGAACAAAAAGGCAATCAGTTGCTCCTGTGTAAGTTCATATTAATTCAGAAGAAAATTAAAATAAGGCCATTAGAGTCAAATATAATCTTGAGTATAACCCATCTGAATTTAGAAAACATTTCAAGAACAGATGACACATTGAACATTAATAGACCAAAGATCATGTGGGTCGTAGGACTAAAATGAACTTCTGGACCAAAGACCAGATTACTGTGGGTTTATATCAAAGAAATAGAATAAACAATAAAGGCGGATGAACACATAATGTCAAAGGGTAGTTCAAAAAGACAAATGAAGCAGTAGAAGAAATGGGCATAGACCTAGAGTCAGAAAGTAAAAAATGAACAGCATACTCAGCATAATTTAAGATGAACGAACTGAAGGAAAATTTGAAGTATTTTATTGCAATAGTGAAGGCCTTTTTTTGGTAGTCAAAATATTGTATAATTCAGGAAGTCTCAAAAGAAGACAGAAGGAATACATAGTGACTGTACAAAAAATATTAGTTGATATTCAAATAATTCAAGAGATAACATATGTTCAAGAACTGATGATACTGAAGGAAGAAGTCCAAGATCCACTGAAAGGAATAATGAAAAACAGGGTTCTAGGAAATGAGAGAATGACAATTGCAATGCTTCCAAAAACTCTGATTAAACATTGGAAGCACTCACTTATCTCTGGCAATAAATTTGGTTCAGTTAGTTGGCTAGCCAACTGGAAATGATCAATAGCTAAACTCTTTCCAAAGAAAACTGACCTAGTAGAATGTGAATGTTGTCTAACAATATCAGTATCACAGGTAAGTAAAATTTTGTTGAAGATAATTAAAAAAACAATTGAAGCAGTACATTAGTAGGAAGTTGCCAAAACTTCTAGTCAGATTTACAAGTGAACATAGTAGAAGGGACTGCATTGCTCTTGTTATATGGTTCTTAACTGAAAGCAGAAAATATTAAGAAAAATATTTACTTGTGTTTTCTTTTATTTGACTATGTAGAGGCATTCATATTGTAGCAAATTTAAGAATACCAGAATACTTAATTGTGCTGATTTGGGAACTATTCGTGGAGCAATATGCAGACATCCAAGGAGGACAAGTTAAAAATTGTATACCTGGGTTGTATCCCTTGACAATAGGCATAGGTAATATGGAGGAGAATATGGCAGGAGCATATGGCATCAGGATTGTAGGACTGCTTTTTAACTCTGCTGTATGCAGATAACACAGCTTTGCTAGCTGAAAGTGAGGGGAGTGTGAAGCAAAACTGTTAAGGTTCAAAGACTGCAGTTTTTAGTATGGATTTCAACTCAAACTAGCCCAATAGATAGCTTCATGAAAAATGGTGGAAAGACTGGATTGTCAAGGGTTTCATTGCTTGGGTCCATATCAATGCTCATGGAAGTGGCAGTCAAGATACTAAATGGCACGTTGCCTTGGGCAGGTCTGCTGCAAGGAACCTTGATTCGAATGTGGCATAGGAAGGATGGAAGGATGTCACTTTGAGGATTATGCTGTGGCTGACCCAAATCTAAGTATTTTCAGTTTCCTCAGGTACATGAAAACTGGAGAGTGAAAGACAGAGAAGACCACAGAAGAACTGATGCACTAGAATTGTGGTTTTGGCCAAAACTATTGAAAGCACCAGTGGTTCAAGTTAAGAACAAATGTGTTCTTGGAAGAAGCACAGGAAGAATTGTCCTTCAGAGTGAGGATAACGAGACTTCTTCTCATGTACGAACATATTATCAGAAGGAATTAGTGTCAAGAAAAGGCCATCATGTTGGGTAAAGTTGAAGGGGAGTGAAAAAGAGGGAACCATTCAGGAATGGATTGTCTGAATCACTGCAACAATGAGCTCAACTAGAAGAGCAACTTCTTGGATGGCTCAGAAACAGGAAGTGGTGTGTGTGTGTGTGTGTGTGTGTGTGTGTAAACACACATATATATTATATATAGCACAATCATATATAGCACAATCATGCTGATACTGTTTTTAGGTTCCATCATAAAATTATAGGAAGGTTACTAAATAAAAATAATAATTGGTGAAGCTATTTGTGGTAGCTAAATGCTTTCATGTCAACTAAGGCTCAGGGTGGGGTCAGACCTGTCAATCAGGTCACAGCCTGATGCTGTGTCCTTGGGGGTGTCACCTTTTCATAAAGAGAATCTTGAGGACCGCCCTGTCTTCCCCCCACCCCTCCTTCCACTTCCTACCTGCTGGGACTGGGAAACTGACCTGAGAGCTACCAAAGTCCTGCAACGTTTCCACTAACCTTGGATCCTTAAAACTCTATATCAATCGGCCTGTGATATTTCTGCACTCTGCATATTGCCTGTGGCTTCATGAGTTTAAAGCAGGGCTCATGAACAAGTTTGGGACTTAGAGACAAGACTTAATCTTAGCTAGTACTCTTTCTTGATACATAATTACTTCTTGCTCTTTCAATGCTCTTATACACAAAGGAGTATCACTGGATTTGTTTCTTTAGTCAACCCACCCTAACACACTATTATTTAATGACATTCCTGCATTCTATATCTGTACTGGTAAACTTCTGAAGACAGAGTGTCCAACTTCACATGGAAACGCATTCCTGAAGAATCCTTTACTCTTTGATTTATACCATATCCTAGCAGCAGTTTTTGCATTCTCTAGAGACTCAAATCAGGTTCTTTTGAAGTATTCTTTGAGTTTGACTACAGAAAGCAATGTGAAAAGGCAAAATCAGGGCTGTTGGTATGTGAGGCAAGGGTATTTGAGGTGAAGGAAATTATCATATGAATGTCCTTGCTACCTTTGGAGAAAGAGTAGATGCATTGTCTTCACAGAAAACATTTCCTAGGTGCAAGTTCCTGACTGTTTCCCCACACTCAATGCAATTTTCAATTTTAAAAACTTCAAAATAAGTACCTTGACTTTCCTTTGTCCTCAATGAAAATCTATAATGTTTACCATTTTGTTAGACCTTTCTGCCTTGAATTATCTACGAAAATCTCCAGACTTCCTTAAAACACTTGAAATATATAAAACAGTTATTTAATGTGCAATAGCATTCCTATAAACATGTAGCAAACCTTTAATGATTTGTCCACAGACATGTCCACAGATGTCCACAGACTATTGTGACAAATTTGAATTTAGTTCTGACCTTAAAAACTGCTTTTTGTTTTTTTTTTCTCATGGCACAGGATAAATAGATTTTCAAAGGCACCTGAAAGATTTTAGAATAGTGTATTGCTGAGAGAACTTGGCTTAAGTCATCCACAACTTTCAGGGACATGTTGAAACATATTGTTTGGAATGAACATATTGTTTGTATGCACTGAAACTGTAGTAGAAGTACTTTTTGACTTATCCTCATATATATATGTATGTATGTTTTATGTGTATATATGTATTTATATATGTGCATATGTTTGTATGTGTACTTCACAAAGTTTGTCAGAAAATGGAGTTGAAAAGTAATTAAATTTGCCCATGAATTATCTGTCCTATCTTTGTATATGTATATGTATATGAATTATTTGTCCTATCTTTGCGAAGGGATTTAAAAATTATGCACATATTTATAAAATTTTTGTTTTTCTTAGGTGTGCCCCAGTCAGTTTCTCCTCATAGCAACTCTAGGCACAGCTGAATGATACACTACCCAGTTTTGTTCTGTTCTCAGAGTCATTTCTGTTTGAGCCAATGTTGTGGGCATTACGTCAACTTATGTTGTTGAATTCTTTTTGTTTTCACAGACCTTATACATTACCAAACATGATGCCCTTCTTCAGCAACGAGTCCTTCCTGATAACATGCCCAAAGTAACTGATTCACTGTCTCACTGTTTCCTCTTCCAAGGCAGATGCTTGATGATCCTCTCTCTAGGCAGGTGTATTAGTTCATCTAGCAGTCCTTAATACATTCAACATTCTTCGTTAGCACCAAAGTTCAAGTGATTCAATTCTTTATATAAGCACATTCACATATATTTCATTTATATAAACACATAGAGGGTCAGTGGTGGAAGTCTCATTTACATGCAGAATATCTGGGTTTGATTCCCAAAACACCTCAAATGCAGCCAGCACTATCTGTTAGATACTTACCTATCACTAAGATACAGAATGGTTTCAATTGAACTTCCAGCCAAAGACACATTAGAACAAAAGGTTTAGTACCTACTACAGAATTCTAGACTATGAAAACAATATGTGTCATAATGATCCTATTTCCAAATAGCCATCAAAATGGTATAAATGTTTCATCCCATTTCACATGGGACCACTTTAAAGTGTGTGTGGTCTCAGCAGTGGTTAATAAAAGAGATATATTACTAAATGAGTGAAGTCTCTGGGTGGTATGAACAGTTTATGCCCTAGGCTGCTAAGTTAAATGCTGTAGGTCCAAGTCTATATATAGGTGCTTTCTGAGGAAGACCTGGAGATTTACTTTAAGAGAACCAGAGGTTCCAAACTCACCCCATGAGGAACATTCCTAGTCTTATTTGGATTATCATGAGCCAAACTTAATGGATGTAGCGATGCCTTTATGAAATGGGTGTTGTGAAATTTTTGATCCAAAGTCACTCAGACAACTTTACCTTTTGCTTTACCAATAATACAAATTAAAGCGATATGGAACCATTTCACCTCCCAGCCTACATTAGGGTGAGGCCAGCAGAATGAGAGGATCCCCAACTCCCATAGCTCTCTCCCTGAAAGGAATCAGACTAGAAGGTCCTGGCAAACATGGGAAAAAATAGGGAAGTAAGCTAAAAATAACCATAAACATAGGTTCATGTGATCAATAAATATTGAGGGCACCATTAAGACCATGGCCTTTATCAGCCAGTGAGATCTAGAATTGAACTCATTTCCATTGCTCAATTTTCAAACAAATATCAGGCAAGTTTATAAGGAAAACAAAAAGGCCTAAGCAGTATGTGCTTCTCAGAATAATCCATCTTTTGAAATCAGAGGGACAACGGTTAACCAAGTGTAAGGTTCAGAAAGTCTTGGAAATGCAGGTGGAATGACAATGGTAAACACATACAGCATGATGGATAAATGATGTTCCATTGTGGGAATTGTAATCACTGGCATGAAACAAAATGCGCATGCCATGTTGGGTAGAAAACTGATTTGTTCTGTAAACGTTCAACAAACTCAGAATTTTAAAAAGCTTATCTGAGTCTCAGTCTATTTTTTAATTTGGTTTGTTTAAAGCTATAGGTGGTTAATGTATATGACAAGGAGAAAATTGAGTCCAGTCCAAATGGTAGCACCCCATAGACAGAGTCTCCAAGGCCGCACGTCTTCACAGGAATAGATGGCCTCGTCTTTCTCCCATGGCAAAGCTGAGCCACTGTGTTGTGTTTTGCAGATTTCGAATCAAATGTGCCCCAGGAGTCCTTAGGTGACATAACAGCTGTAGCTAATGCAGCATAAATTAATGATGCTGATTCAATCTTCTCAGTGTTCCTTCTTGCCTGGAATTGTGATTCTGGAGGTGCAGCAGCCACACATTATAGGAAGTTAGGTGATAAAGTAAGTCTGGACCTGGAGGGCCTTGTACCCAACTGTTCCAGACCTAGGACGCCTGGCCAGAAACCAAACAGAACATAACATTGCTTAATGTCTGAGATACACCGTGGCCTTTATTAAACCCCTGCCATTTGATTACCCTTACTCACGCTGAAAATAATATTCAATGGTACAGTAGCTCTTATATTTTTTCTAGGTATTCTCGAATTGCTTCCCTAGATTCTGCCACCTTTTATTTTCACTAGGAATGTGAAGGAACATCTAATTTTAATTTTCTCCCCTCATTGTCAAGTTACTTAAAGTCTGTGATAATTTATTGTTGAGAATTTAGATTAAAAATGTTCATTTGGGGGTTTGCTTATGATGTCAAACAGTTATTCTCAAGAGTCTAACTCATTTGAACTTCCCTGTTTGTGACTTGTCATCATCGTCAATGTTCTCCTTGGGTTATTTTCTATTTCAATGTTGATTTATAGCACTGGTGTCATGGTGGTTATGCAATGGGATACGAAGCACAAGGTCAGCAATTTGAAACCACCAGTCCCTCCAGAGGAGAAAGATGAGGCCTTTTACTCAGGGACAGTTACACTCTGGCCTATGTTAGAATGGACTCAGTGGCAGTGCGGGTTTTTTGTTTGTTTGTTTGTTTGTAGGATTTTGATATGTTCCATTAATAAATAATAAACTTTGTTTCTATGTACATAAAATAAATACCTTGATTCATATTTTAGTATATATTTTCACTTTATTTACCATGTCTCTACTTAGATAAATATTTAGCTACATAATTTCATGTCAACCTGAATAGATATAAAAGTGCAGGGGTTGTATCCAAACTGTCAATCAGGTTCCAACCCAATGGTGCCTCTTTGCCATGTGGCCTTCCTGAACTTCCCCTTCTCTCTCTCTGCCTTCACCTTCCTGCTGGCAGACTGGTGGCTGTCAGATCCTGGGGCTGCAGCGACTTTCACTGGATCCACTAGACTTTGCACTCACCTGATTTGAGCTTTCCCTGCATTCTGCATCATTGCAGAATGACGGCCCATGTAACTGCATGAGTCTGAAGAGTGACTTATGGGACTAGTATTGAACTTATGGACTTGTGTTAGAGTGGGCTGGGATGTTTCCAGGATTTACAATTACTTCTTGACATAACACTTTCCCCAACACTTAAATGTGTGTTTCTTTAGACAACCCAGAGTAAAAAACAATCACATTTGTAAACTATTTTTTGCATATTCTGTGCTGTTCCATGACTTCTTTCAGAAGCTATTTCGTATGCAGAGGTCACAATTTTATTGTATCCCTTTATAGTATTAATATTTTAAATTTCACCTTTAACTTGTTCATCTTCCTCAAATAAATCTCTAATATATGATATGTATAAGGAATCCACTTCTGTTTCTATATGAATAATGAATCATCTTAGTTTTCTAAATAGTCCATTTTCCACTGCTTTGTGAATTCATCTGTCATTTAACAGAGTCACTCTCTTCTGTCAATGTATTCCAGTAGTACTCTGTTCATATGTGTTAGGAGGAGTACTTTAAATGTCTTCTTTTTCAATATTAACTTCTCCCTTCTTGCACTTTTGTTATTCCATTAAGTTTCTGTGAGTGGTAGTTAGAGCAACCCATGCTACTTCCACCTTATGGTTTCCAGACCTTTGTGTTTAAGATATGGAAGTCATATAAACATGGTGGTTTCAATGCATGTACTAGAAATCAGCATCTCTAACTCACAGCTCAAGTTGTGTTTTGTAGACAAGATTCTATTTCAATAAATCAGGGTTTCTCTTAGTTCTAACATCATAATGCTGAACGAGACACTGTAGCAGGAAGGAAAACTAACCTCTGTCTGAGAGAGTTGTCAATTTCAATAAAAATTAATTGCTCCAAATTACTAACTAGGATAACAGGGTCCTGCTATATTAAACCTATCGCCGAGGATTTGGATATCTTGAGATACAAGGTGGAGGGTCAGATTTATTCTCTTCTGCTGGGAGATTTAGACTGGATAAATGAGAACATAGTCTCATGAGTATCGTCATAGTTTATAGCCACCGGGAACCGTGGGCTTCTCTTTTTAGACCCATTATGCAAGCTAGGGAGTGGATAGGGAACAGCTGGTGGATGTATGCTGAAATGATCACACTGTCCATTGTTGAAATTTCTGAGAAAGATGACACACATAAGTTCATGTTTTCCATCCATCCTATGGATTCATCCAGGGACTAGGTGCACATCCCTGTGCCTCTGGTATATGCATCAGATCTAATATTTTTTCATATCTAATATTTAAATATTATGAGCAAATAGACTGGCTGACCAGGCTTGCACAGGAGTGAATCCATATCTGTATATAACATCACTTATTACTAATCACGTTCTACAGGAAATGATCAAGTCTGATCCCTGAAAGAATATTCCTTACTCACTCATGTGAGAGCAAATCCCGAATAAAGTCAAAGTTTGGAAGTTTATTTACCTTCAAAAATAACAAAAAAAAATAACAATTACAGCAAAAATTTCTTCATTCCTAAATCAAAGCTCAATTTGTATCTATTTAGTATTCAGTAACTTTCCAGTGGAAACCATAGGTATAAATTGAGATAGAGAATACAGTGAAACAGAGATTGGTAATGTAAATACCTAGGCAACTTATATGTGTTCTCTGGATCATCTAGTATTTAAAAATGTATTTCTTACATGCATAAGAATCACAGTCCTAATGCCTAACCTTATCATTTTTGAGTGAACCCAGGTCATTGATATCACATGATGAGTTACTCAGCCTTAACAATTTCCTAGTAAATTGAAATGAGAGGATTTTTAAATAGTCTTGTCCTCTTCAGATGGCCTGGCTTTGTTCCACTGAATACATGCGATAAATGAATATTCTTTTTTTCTTTATATCTGGCATATTTTTTAATAAAATTATAAGGACATAATATAGACATCATACCATTCAATAGTTTAGTTATATAAAGCAATATTGTACATTTGTTACCATACCAATTTCAAAACATTTTCTTCCTTCTTGTATTTCTTGATATTAGATCCCAATTACCTCCTCACCTCCCTTGTCATTACCTTATCCCCTCTCCCCAAGAACCTTTATTCCAGTTATTATCTCTATAGATTCAGCCAATCTGGGTTTCAGGTACCAAATAATCCTCTGAAAAATTCATGACAGTAAGTCAGCAATGCTGCCAATTTTTTTTTTAAATACAGCAGAGATAAACCCCAATTGAAAAACAAAACAAAACAAAAAATATTAAAAATCAGATAAAGCTCAAGTGTATCAAAAGAGTGATGAAATGACTAGGAGATTGAATGACCAGATTTAATAATACCACTCAGATTTATCACTTCATTCTACTGTAACAATCTCTCCAGTACTCTCTGTTGTACAACCACATTATTCCAATCCCTTCATTCTCATCAGAGAGAAATTACCAGAGGCATTTTCCAAGTATAGATCTTACACATGTATTTTGAGCTCCCACCGTCATCCATAGTGTTCTGAAAAACATAATAGCATATTTTAAGCTCTGATATGGATTATCTCATTTGCCATGTGTATCAGTCTGGGTAGACTAGAGGAACAAATTTCATAGACACGCATATAGATATAAGGAAAGGGTTTATATACAAGAGGAACGGGGCATTGATCCCAGTCCAGTTCAGTGTCATAAGTCCTATATTAACCCATGTGCCCGAAATCAGTCTATAAAGTCTCCCTCTGACTCACGAAGTCACAGGTAAGTGGGTACAGAATCGCGGCACTAGCAGGGGTCTCCCCATGGCTCCTCATTTCCAGGGCCCAGGGTTCATTCACAACAGAAGCAACACATCACTGGCAGAGGTCTCCATCTGGCCGCCCTAGCTTCAGAGGTCTGGCTCCATCAGGGCAATGCTGTGTGGTCTCTCCGCCGGCTCTTCCAGCTTCTCGGATGCTGCCAGCTTGTCTTGTCCGTGATTAATCACCTCTTAGACTAACTCCCAACAACTGGGGAAGAAAGCTTCTCATCTTCATGAATGAAATATCATGAGATTTTCCAGAAGTCTCAGGAGAAATCCATGCCCACATAGAGGCCTCATTGGCTACTCAATGGCTATCTCCAGATTAACAGGCTAGACTTCACCCCTACATTTCACTCATAAAACTAACATAAGCACATGACTGCCACAGACCAGCCCTTGTTAATTTTAGAATTTTACATCACTCTATAATCATATGTAACCTTCAAATATACAATGAAATCTTACCTATACCTAACAGGATAAAACTAAAATACATACAATTCAACATGTGTCACCAGCATTTAAAAATAACTTTCTACAAGTAAACAAAACAAACATATCCTGTGCCTTACAATTGTAGTTACAAAATATCTACACCTTGATCCTATAATCCTATGAATATATATTCCACCACCTATAAGAGTTTGCAAGCCAACCACCTCATGCCTTTATTCCCCCATTTTGGGTATCTAATTTCTTTATTGTCCACTTATACAAACCCAGTGCTCTGAGTAAACAATCATATCTTTCAAGGTGAAGAATTTTCATTCCAGTTGGAAACTCAAGAAGTGTGCATCCATTAGCAAAGTCAAATCAGGACAGGCCATCCATAAAGTCAGCAACGATATGCACCAGGTCACAGACTTAAATCGCATCTCTCCCTCAGGTCGGGTTCTGGGCAACTCAATGTGGGCTTTTCCACTTAGCCTCACCACGGTGACCCCTGGTTGCCTTCCTTTAGACCAAGGTCCCAACAAATTCTCAACCTGCCTAGCTCTTTTATGCTAGGTCATGAACTTCAGACCAGTAAACCTGCTCTCATCACCTTTTTTATTTTCTGTGAACCAAGTTCCCAGGTGTCAGTGACCAAAGTCAACCCAGCTCTTCATTGCGGAATTTATCCTGCTTTCACCGACAAGCAGTAAATCTGGGTGGTCACCTAACAAGCATTTCAGCCTGCCACAAGCTTCTTTTAACATTCAGAACCAGAGAGAGGCGTTATCTTCATGGTTCCAGATTCCTTTGCTTTTGAAGACAATCACTCAACAAGATTTTCCAAGGAAATTAACTCTATCCTTCTTTATCTGTCAGTCTGACCTTCTCTCAGACTACAAATATCCTGAGTACTCCGAAAGACTGGGTGGGGCTACTTTCTTCAGAGAAGTCTTTCCAGATGTGGCCTATCCCCATTTAAGCTCAAGGTGGGGTTAATCACTTTAGAGATGTCTTTGATGCTAACTCCTAAACTCTCTAGAGGTCAATGCTTGGCTTGAGGTAACTAGATTTACAAACTCTTTTACATACTTCCCAATAAACATTTCTATGCATCCTTATATTTACAATAACAGGCATAAGAATTCAGTATAAGCAGCATAGTCAGAAATCAAATTTAATTCTTAAAACAGTCAAGGTGAATGCTTATTAAGTTTATCTATATCCTTATCTAAACTACTATTTACACAAAGATATTGAATTAGGTCTCTAAAGGCATCAAAACAGATCCCTCCTTTTGGTCAGGCATTCTGGCCTTCTTAACCAATCTCCTTTAGCAGGACAGGTTCTGAGACATTTAAAAGGCAGTTTCTATCCCTTAGCTCAAGATATTCATTAACAGTATTCATTTTATATAGAAGTAACCAAAGACAGCATCCAAACAAAATAATCAAAACTTTCACTTCCCATACTGTTTCCAGAAAATAGCTCAGTAAACTCCAAGGACATAACTGACTTCTGTTTAGCCAAAGAAGTAACAATACCACGAGGAACAAGTCAAACAAGCTTCTACTTTACATCTTATGATTTGTTCCTCAAGTACCCCACTCCTGACGTACCATAATGTGTCAGTCCAGGTAGACTAGAGGAACAAATTTCATAGACACGCATATAGATATAAGGAAAGGGTTTATATACAAGAGGAACAGGACATTGAGACCAGTCCAGTTCAATGTCTTAAGTCCTATATTAACCCATGTGCCCGAAATCAGTCTACCAAGTCTCCTTCTGACTCACGAAGTCACAGGTGAGTGGGTACAGAATCACGGCACTAGCAGGGGTCTCCCCATGGCTCCTCACTTTCAGGGCTCAGGGTTTATGCACAACAGAAGCAACTCATCACTGGCAGAGGTCTCCATCTGGCCGTCCTAGCTTCAGAGGTCTGGCTTCATTAGGGCAAAGCTGTGTAGTCTCTATGCCGGCTCCTCCAGCTTCTCGGATGCTGCCAGCTTGTCTTGTCCTTGATTAATCGCCTCTCAGACTAACTCTCAACAACTGGGGAAGATAGTGTCTCATCTTCATGAGGGAAATATTGTGAGATTTCCCAGAAGTCTCAGGAGAAATCCAAGCCCACATAGAGGCCTCATTGACTACTCAATGGTTATCTCCAGATTAACAGGCTAGACTCCACCCCTACATTTCAATCATAAAATTAACATAAGCACATGGCTGCCACACAATCCTTGAATAAGAAGTTAGTGTGCTTCTTCCAATTGGGCTTAGTTGAAATCTTACTTGATTTTTACTACATACATTTTGAATCAGAATCTGTGAGGTTGATAATGGTGATCTTCAAAATTAGAAGACCATTAGACTTACAGGGATGTGCTGATATGACAAACATTTGGAATCCAACAACCTCAATGAAAATGGAGTCTCAATAGTCAAAAACTTATGGTTTACCACCTGACACACATCCCCAGGGATACAGTGTACTTCTTCACCTCCTGTTTCATTATCATGATGGACATCATCTTAGCTACTAATGTTCCCAGTTACAATCTGACATAACAAAATAACAACAAACCCACCAGTGGCTGGCTGTAGAGGAGAGAAATTTATTTTCCCATGCTTTAGAAGCAGCTTAGAAGTCCAAATCAGAACATGGACTCCAGTGGAGAACTCTTGTTTCTTCGTAGACTATGAGTACTTTGCTGTCATCTGCTAGATTCTTGCTCATAATGACCTTAAAGGACAAGGTAAAATTGCCCCTGTGGGTTTTTGAGACCACAAGTGTCCACAGGAGTACAAAGCCTCACCTTTATTCCTGAAAGTGGCTGGTGATTTTGAACTGCTACCCTATGATTAGCAGCCCAACAAGTAAACGAGACCAGTTCTTAAGAATTCCTTGGCATTCCTCGGCATCTGTCTTCCTTCCAAGTACTTAGGTCTTTGTCTTTTTTACTTTTTTGGTTGACTGAAACTGCTTAATTAGGTTTTTTTTTTCTCCCACCACCCCTGTCTCCCCTAATTAGGTTTTGAACATAAAAAAGAGAGTCTTTATTTCCAAACTATTATAATAACATCCAGGATTTGGGAGTTTCACATTAAAAAACAAGACAAAACAAAAACAATGGAGATACAATTAAATCTGTAACAGTTTATAAGCATTCTAGGGTTCATCCTTTGCAGTTTTTGTTTTCTAGCTTATGTGTTTTCAAATATTTCTGGTGGGTTCTCTCATAGCAATCCAATACTTGCGATATTTTTCCAGAAGTGGAGTTTGAATATAATCTATTTACTTATTATCATGAAGAAATAATGTTTAGTAATCTTAAAACTAATTATCTAAAGCTTTTAAATGCATTACATATTATTTCTTTAGAATACATTCATTTGGCATAAATTACCATTTTTAATTTTTCATAATGGTTAAATATTTTTATTTTTGCTTATTA
This sequence comes from Nesogale talazaci, assembly GCA_004026705.1. Lineage (NCBI taxonomy): Eukaryota > Metazoa > Chordata > Mammalia > Afrosoricida > Tenrecidae > Nesogale > Nesogale talazaci. The sequence continues at coordinate 22,957 of PVJH01018399.1, read as the reverse complement.
GTTTTACCTTGCACTGTGGGTAGCCAGAACCCAGAGGTGGGTCACTTTTTCTCTGTGTATTTGTTTGTCCGGACAGATCTTCCTTCAAGAGATGTTTTGAATGCCTCCTTCCACAACCTAAAGCCTTCACTTCAGAACCAATTCAGTTTGACTCTCCTAAACTATAGTCATACAGAATCTATTGTAAATCAAAATCCAATAATCTTTTACCATCCAAATAACTCCTTGTTAACTCTGTTCTTTGTTATTGTTGCTTTCCTATTCAAGATCTTACTGTACAACTAGTTTTTGTCCAGCTCTGCTCCTTGTGCTGTGGAGAATTCAAGAGAAATATATGGTATCTTCCCTCAAGAGTCAAACCAACCTAGCGGTGGATATTAAAAATATATGTGACTCAAGCAGCATGTGACATATACAAAGTAGGTAACTCAGACAATATGCAGCTCTGAGATCCATAAATGTTGGCATTGTCTCTGTGAGCTGGGAGAGAGGTCAGCATTTGAATAAGCAAGGAACTGGGAGAGGAGAGAAACTTGGAATGGATAAGGATGAAGACAAAGACCATGACATCAGTCTGGTTGGATCAGGATCCTGTGTGCTAAACTGTGGGCATGTGGGTGGTGGAGCAATGAGGTGTTTGCACCATTGAGGTTGGAGACTTGGCTTGGTTAAGTGGGAAATCAGATGACTTAAACCTTCACTTTGCCTGCAACCTTCCTGGACTCATCCTGGACTCCATCTACTTTCTTCCAGCAGACTTCTTAGATAATGAAAGCTGATGATGAGTTGAGCAGGTGACAGGAGCTAACTTGCATTTTGGAAGGATTTATCAAAGAGATGGTGAGTTTCTGTGGTAGTTATATAATCATCTGCCAATTTGAGAGGATTCAGAGTGAAAGGGTGGAGTCTAGCCTGTCAATCAGGTCACAGGCAAGGAAGCCGCTGCCCGGGCTTAATCTTCTCCTGAGGGTTCTTGAAATTTCTGTATGTCTCCCTGGAGGCCAGAGACACACACAAACTGTCTCTCAGCTCACTCCCTGGGAGACATAGCAGCTGATAGACACATGGAACAATGCTAATACCCTGAACTAGAGAAGCCACATGGAAAGCTCAGCCAGTCCTGAGATGCTTACAATGTCACTGGATCCACAATACTTCCCTCCCACTAGCCAGTGATCATCCTTCATTTGGCAACATTGCATGTGTCTCATGAGTCTGAAGAGGACTTTAGATAGTGGTATCAGCCATATGGGCTAATACTGGACTTATGGACTTGATCTGGACTGTCCCTGGTATGTTTTCTCAATATTCAATTGTTCTTGTATATAAAGCTCTTCTTATGCAAATATGAGTCTCCCTGGATCTGTTTCTCTAGTCTACCCAGATTGACATAGTTTCTGAGACATAAATAGTTTTACTCTACTGGATGTTTTCCTTATTTTTTTTCTTAGTATTTTTAGATGGCCTGATTAAAAACAAGATAGCATCCTTTTCAAAATTTCTCTATGATCAAGGGACAACTCCTGAGAGAAAATGTATTGGGAATGCTCACAATCATTAGCCCAAAGCCACATGCACTCAGATCCTTCCCATTAATATCACGGATGGCTCCAGGGAGGGCTACCTCCTCCATGCTCAGCACTGGTTCCCAAGAACTCAAGCTCTACTCTGGACTTTTCAAAGGAATGATTCCCACTGGAGCTCAGGGTGGCTTTCTTAAATGGCTTAGATCAATTCTATGGCATTTCATTCATTTTCATACTTTCACCTGTGTTTAGCTCTGAGGTCATCTGGGGGTAAGTCTGCCAAGATACGAAGGCAGAAGAGCCAGTTTGTGCAAGGGGAATCTTATGAGATTCTCAGAGAGTAAAATAGATTTTAATGCAATCATCTGTTAACCTTCCCCAAAGACCAGCTGGCAGATGATATCACTGGTCAAGAACTAGTAGTCTCAGCAACTTAGTCAACAAAGAACAGAGTCCTTTTGGACTTCAGAGTTGGAAACTCCCCAAAAGAAGCATGCTAAGAGACACTTTGTGGCAGAAAAGTAGGAGAAAACTTAGGGCTCTCAAAGGAGTTCAGTGACAAGAAAGGCTTGACAGCACATGTGGATCTTGGCTCTCAGTCCTCCAGGCAGACTCATTCTTGCTATGTCCAGTCTCACTTTGTCTACTTTCCATGTTAACAGATGATGTTGTCTTTAGACCTCCTGTCTTATATGATACAGTTTCTATCATTATTATTTGAAAAAAGTTTATGTATTACCCATCAGTTTGTCTTTATTTTCTACTTATGATACTTGGAAACTCTTGTTTCTAATTTTTTTTTATATTTCTAGAGATATTCTATTTATCATTGCTACCTATTTAGATAGAGAAGGTACTATGACAGTATCGAGGATTCAATTTACAAAATCATCTTATTACGAAAGTCCACATTTCTCTTTCAGCTTAAAAAAATTATTTAAACTCTCCAACAAAGCAGAATATATCTGCAAGATGAAGAAACTACATACTGATTCTAGGTAATGCATTTGGCCTAATTCACCATTATATAACATCATTTGTTCCTGCTTCAATTCCAATTCATTGTGATCCTATGCACAATAGCATGAAACACTCTCGGGTCCTTTGCCATCCACAACTGTTCTGTTTGAACCCATTGTTGTTGTTTGCAGCCACTGTGTCACACCATCTTATCAAGGGTATCCTATTTTTAATCAACACTCTACTGTGGTACTTAGATAGCTTCATGCCAACTTGAAAATGTGTAAAATTGTAGGGGTGATATTCATCTTCTCAATCAAGTCAAAGCCTGATAGTACCTCCTTGTCGGTGTGGCCTTCTCACAAGAAGGACCTTGGGAACATCCCCTCTCTCTCTGCCTTTTCCTTCCTGCTGGCTGATCCTGCTATCTTCTAGAACCCTGGGACTTTGCTTCCACCAACTTGTGATATTCCTGCCTTCTGCATCTTTGCTTGTGACTCCTTAAGTCTGCAAAGGAACTTAGAGTTTAGTATCAGACTTATGGATTTGAGCTGGATTTGTCTGGGATGTTTTCTTCATATATGATTACTTCTTGATGTAAAGCTCTTTCTTATACATATATGAGTGCTATTGGCTTTGTTTCTGAATTCCACCCAATATAACACAGTGACTCTCCTGCATTATGTCCTTTCCCATAGCCTGGTCTCTGCTAGAATATGTCCAAAAATGAGACTAAGGCTCATCCCATTATCCTGAGGAGCATTCTGAATGTGTATCTTCCAAGACAGACTTGTTTATTCTTCTAGCAGTCCATAGTACTTTGACTATTCTTCACCAACACCATCCTACATATGAATTGCTTTTGTTTTTGTAGTCATGCTTAGACATTTTTCATTTTATCTTCATTCAGATGAGACAAATGCAAATAGGATAGCTTAAGTTGGGTGCATCCTAGTTCTCAAAGGCACCTCCTCACTCTTGAACACTAAAGAGTTCTTGTGATGTAGGTTTGCCCAACTCCTTAATAATACTGTCCTATAGAATATAGCTACTAGGATCTTCCCCTTCCTTGTTATCCCAAGGATTAAATTTCAACATGTGTCCCTTAGGAATATTTTCTATATGTTATCTGCTTCTCTCCTGGCTGAACTTATGTCGAATTGACCTGTGACATCTCACCAGGCAGTTCTCTCCCTATCTCTGAAAGAGTGATTCCGATGGCTTTATTGAGGCTTTGCTGTCCCCTGTGGCAGCCTGTAACCTCCTTATCTCCCTTTGCATTCTTCATGGACAAGATTTCAAACAAGTCTTTACCGGAAGCCTTTCGATTTATCAGCATCTTTATCATAAGTTGTCCATCTCAATTGTTACAACTAATTTTCTTATTTTATTTATATTTTTCTGGTTTTAGTTCTGTGCATGGAGGCGCATCACTTGTGTTTTGGGAATGCAGATGTATTTTTCTGTGTGTATTCCAAAGAGCATGTCAGAATTTAAAAAATATTGTTGAGGTGGTGCTTTCATTACAACCATAAAGCCTAATGAGTCACTGTACGAGTGACTCCTATTCACCACAACCCCATGTGTTTCACAGTAACATGGGGTGGTTTGTTTTTTGGGAGTACATAGATGGAACTTTATTCCAAGACATCTTTAAGGGGGTTGAAACTGGCAACTATTCAGTGAAAGCTGAATGCTAACAGTGTTGCTGTACTCAGAGACTACTGATTCCATGAAGCATCCAAGGATATAAAAATTATATCTATTTTATTATTTTTAATTCCTTGGGAATTCACCCAACCTTGTCTAAATTTTAATTGGGAAATGCCTATGAAGTGTCTTCCAGGAGCAATTGGAAAGAAGAACTATACTTGTTTCCCTTTTGGCTGAGACAACTATTGATTTTTTTCCTCCCAGGACATTCTCATTGTGGTTGCCAGACACAATGACATTTGATTCTTTAGGTTCTTCAGTTTCAAATATCTTATGTATTAATTGGAAGTCAATCACCAAGCATCCACAGAGCCTTGACTCAGCTTTTACCACATGCTAGACATTCACTTGTTAAAGAAGAGACACATTAATGGCAGTTAACAGGTGTGTCACAGTCATATAATAGAATGTATGCATTAGGATATGAGGGAGCCTCAAAAAGTGTATCAAAAAAAAATCCTGTTGTATTTTAATTCCATTTTCCATAAACTTTTGGAAACCTCCTGACATTTTACTTTGTGAAAATAAGATTTTCCATATCATGCTTTTTCATATTACTCTATTTAATAAAAATAAAATTATTCACAGTATTCTATTTAATCAAAATAAAAATAGACTGAGAATAGAGGTCCCAAAGAAATTGTATAGGATATAACTTTGATCCATACTTTGTAAAGTGGAAAAAACTAAATCAGTGTCACTACCATCAAGTCAATATTGGCTCATAATGACCTTGCAAGATGGGATAAAGCTGCCCCTGTGAATTTCATGGATTATCAATGTCTATGGAGTTGAGAGCCTCATCTTTCGTGCTAGAGGAAGCTGGTGGTTTCCAGTGGTGCACCTGGTGGATGGTGACCTCTACAACACCAGGAAGTCAAAGAGAAAGAGAGGAAGGCTCACTGTAGCGCAGTGACACAGTGGCTGCATCCATGGGATCAGATGTAACAATTGTGAGGACGGTGCAGGTCCAGGCAGTGTTTCCTTCTGTTGTACCTAGGGTCACCAGGACTGGAAACTCACCCAGGGGTACCCAATTTCAACAACAACAACAACAACTACAATGCATCTCTAAAGACTCAAGGTATAATGGAGAATATAATATTTGGGGAAAATTAAATGTACCTTATACTCTTGATGATGCAAATCTACTAGGATATTTTCTGGGTCCTTTGAGATGTCAAAGAATTTCAAGAATTAAAACAAGAAAGTCAATGAATTACAGGCAATTTATATAATGGCTTTACAGTTTTTGCAATGTAAACAAGAATTTGTAGATGTGTTATCTTCCTCATTATGCCAATTTAATGCATCAGCATATGGCATGTGAGCCTCATGATAGGAGAATGGGCTTGGGCTTTTATTCCCTCTACCCATAGGTGCCAGCATTCATTCAGAGCCCTCCAGGCATGGCAATTGTTCATGGAACAGCAGGATGCACATCTAGACTCTTGGCAATGACTGAGAAATTGAGTTCAACTTACATTTTTCTCTGAAGTTTTATTGTACCGTGCATTTCAAAGTAGTCACTTGATTTTTATGCAATTTAATCCTCTTGCTGTATCATCTTTGAGAACTTACGATTTTTCAGTTTATTCCTCATTCAGTAATGTGTTTATGTACCTAGCATTATTTTTGATACCAACTACTCTGTCAGATGTTCTAAAATGAATGAATTCACATAAACTGGGTCAAGTAAATCAGTTCTAAGAAATGCTCTATCAATTCAATTACATAAAGTGAAGGGTGAGAAACACTTTTGTAGTGAAAAGTAGAACAACTGCAAACACTAAAGTATGAATTATTAATATATCAGCCCTCTTTTCCTGGTACACGGTATTTCCTACTGACTCTTTGTAGAGCTCTGATTTTGATGACGTAAGTCAAATTGTGAGAGTTTTGACCTGTACAATAAAATATAGTATGCTTCCCAGAAAGGTTTCTTCAAGCATGATACCCCGGAAAAAGACTTTAAATTGTTAGACGGCATTATTGGTATATGAAGATATCTACATTCAGAAACCTCAGAAAATTTGGAGATTCTGACTCGGCAGATGAGCAGAAGCAAAGCAAAGCTGGCCTGTGGGAGCTGGAAGGTAGGTTACCCTCTTGCCACCCAGGAATGGGACGACCAGCCGACACCCACTGCTGTACCCACGAATGCTGCCTCTGCTGCTGCGCTGCTACTTGTGTCCACCGTACCCTAATGGAGGACAGAAATTGCACTGAAAAAAATCTTTTTCTTCACTTTGTGATTATTGCTATGTTATAAAGGGGGATCAGCAGTGCAAGAGACGCAGGTGAGGCAAGACCTTGGCAGTGTCACAAGACAGAACTGCCCCCCACGGGATGCAGGACCCTTCTTTCGAAGAGCTGATGTCGAATTCAGTTTCTCAGGCAAGAAAACCCGTGGCAACAACTCACACTTTTCCCAGGACTGCTTCCAGGTGCTCTCTAGCCCTTTAGGGAGCGCCTTGTCTTTATGACATGCGGGAACTTCATTGGAGCCTGGGCTGTTTGTCCTCAATGGAGTCTAATTCAAGGTTCTCCCAAAGGTGCAGAACAGAAATACTCCCCAGGCTTTCAAGGCTGTGACCATTTGGAGTCTGAGTGGCACGTTTCTCTTCTGAACTCTTTCTCCACCATGAAACCAAACTACTCCCATTACGTTAATCCCCACATATTTCGATTTTTATAGAACAGTACCACTGCCCCTTTGGTTTTTCAGGCCTTCACTCTTTATGGGGGTAGACAACCTCCTCCTTTGACCTCTGAGTGACTTTTAGGTTCTAACTACTGATCTTTAGTTAGCAGCTCTAGGTGAAACCCTCTAGGTTACAAGGGCTCCTCTTGAAGCACCTCTAATTCAAACCAAACTCACTGCCATCAAGTCGATTCTGACTCATAGTGACCCATGCCAGCAGAGCAGAACGACACCTGTGGGTATCTGACACTCGAACCATTGACCAGAGTACAAAGAATCATCTCTTAGAGTGGCTGGTGGTTTCACACTGCTGATCTTTTAGCAGCCCAAGAACCTATTATGCTACAAAAAGCAAACTAACACAAAAACAAATTACTACAATCAAGTTGATTCTGGCTCTTGACGACTCTATCAAGCAGAGTAGAACCACTCAAGTTAGTTTCTGAGACTGTAAGTCTTTATGGAAGGTTTGTGTCAATCCAAACCTTTCACCTAATAATTGAGTGCTTAATCATTTACACCACACAGTGGCTCCTCAGCTAGAGTTGCTCTATATAGGATTTCTGAGACTGTAATTCCTACAAGAATAGATAGTTATTTCTTTCTTCCAAGGAGTGACTGAGGGTATTTCAATCACTGTGGTAGTCGCATTCACTGTTGTCAATTTGAAACTTAAGAGTGAAGGAATAGACTAAAGTCTAGCCTTTCAATCAGGTAAAAGCTTGATGATCTCATTTGAAGGCCCTAAGAGTACAAATAGCTCACTGGAAGCAGGACACAAACTCACTCTCCGCCAGACATTCCTGTGACTAGCTGCATGGAACGACTCTGATGCAGCCAGAGCCGAGATTTGTAGGAAACATGTGGAGACCACTGCCAGCACTGAGATGCTTCTATCACCACTGGATCCACAAGATTTTCTATTGACTGGCCTGTGATCTTCCTGCATTATGCTTTATTGCATGGCTACATGAGTCTAGAGAGGAATTCATAGATCATACTTGACTTGGACTGGACTAGAATGTTTTCTTTATGTACAATTAATCCTCATATAAAACTCTTTCCTGTACACACATGCGTGTTCATGAGTTTGTTTCTCTAGTCTACCCAGATTAACACTCACCAATTGTGTAACTAGAATTCCAATACATACCAGTCAACGCTAGCACATTTAAGCAATGAACACTTTTGTTAGCTAATGGAAAGGTTGAGTGTTCTAGTTCTACTAGGGCTACCTCAGAAGATGGCTCACTCACAATAATTTTTAAAAAAATCAACCATGGAAGAAATCTACGCAGCAGAGATATGCCTTGACACACAGTAGGTGGTCATTGGTTAGAATCAGTTCTCTAGTATCTGGTTTGTTTTTGTTACTGTTCTTGTTTATTTGAACTACTTCAAGTACACTCACTCAAATTTCTTTCAGTTCATGTGGAAATACTTTTAAATCCATCTGATATATTGTTTGGCAATTTTATTGTAGTTTATTTTATCATCACTTTTCAACAAACAAAACTGTTTAAAGTGTAGAATAAACATAATTTTCTACATGTTATAGAAAAACTTATTAGCACATTTTAAAGACATGAATCATCTTGCACTTATTTATATTCAATGTACACTCTGATGTCATTGAAGAATTATATGACATAGTAAATTAATTTGGTTGATAGGTAAAAAGTTCTTTTCCATCAGTGATGATGAAGGTGCTTTTGCTAGTATATAGTTGAAATGTACTTAAATGAGTTGTTCTAAATGGTTTAATAGGAACATGTCTGATTCAGATAGCCATCATATTTTCAAAATGAAGCTATGTTATGGGCTAGTCATATTTTTGCAGTGTTTTATTATGAAAGTCAATTGAAAAATGCATAGGGTATATTTTGTTAAACTCCTGTCTTAACTAATACTCCCATCATTGTGGGTATAAATATATTAAATGATTTGTCACTCAATATCATTGGAAAAGCAAAACAGACATATATTTAGGGCATCAGTGATAATGCAAATCTAAAAATTATTATTTTTAATGTTCAAAGAATTATTTTCTTTAGCTTTAGCATAATATTGCACTCTCTGAACTGCACATGACACTTTGCATGAGAAGAACAATGTTCTATGCATTTAAAAATGAAAGTTCTTATAATTCTGTGCTCCAGGAAGCAGGTATAGTTGCAGCAACATTTCATAGTTTATTTTTTCTGATAAAATTGATTATCATACATGATAAAGATTAAATGCCTGAAGGAGGTGAGATAGATTCGTGGAGGCCACCCAGATAAGTCAATGTGCATTGAAGAAAATAGTGAGGACAGACCTAAGGTTCTACTTCTGCATATGACATAAAATAGGAGAAAATAGGATCCCAAGTAGGTTTTGATCAAATGTGTGATGTGGATACATTTTCTGTTCTTCATGACAAGACACAATTGTGAATTCTCTGCTTAAATAAGTAGATTAGTTAGAAAATATCTACTTCACAATATAGTCCATTTGGCTTCCTTTTTGTGATGCTGCTCTTGTCAGCATTGTCTCCCTGAGCACTTATTCATTCATTTTTTTAAAGGAAGAAATCCCAAACCCAACTCCCTGTCATAAAATCAACTCCAACATTGTGTTAGTTTGGGCAGACTAGTTAAAACAACTCATGAGCACTCACACGTGTATAACAAAGTTTTACAACAAAGCCCAAATGAAAGAAGCACATGAGCCTGTGTGACCATAAGATGTCAAAGGGATCAGGCATCAAAATACCAAACATTATATCATTGTAAATGAGGATAACTGCAGATTGGGAACCCAAAGCCCATATGTAGGTTATGGGACATCCCCTTACAGGAGGGTTGCAGGTAGGTAATGAGTCAATCATGCTGCAGTATAGCAATGGTGAAACATAAAACTCTCCTCCAGTTATTCAATGCTTCCTCCCTCCCACTATCATGATCCCATATTCTACCTTACAAATCTAGCCAGACCAGAGAATGTACAGTGGTACAGATAGGAACCAGAAACACAGGGAATCCAGGACAGATGATCCCTTCAGGACCAGAGGTGAGAGTGGCAACACTGGAGGGTAAATGGAGGGTGGGGTTAGAAGGGGGGACCAATAATGAGGATCTACGTATAACTTCCCTGGGGGATGGACAACAGGGAAGTGGATGAAGGGAGACATCAGAGAGTGTAAGATATGGCAAATTAATAATAATTTATAAATTATCAAGGGTTCATGATGATGGGGGTGTGGGAAGGTAGGGGAAATGAGGAGTTGATACCAAGGGCTAAAGTAGAAAGCAAATATTTTGAGAATGATGAGGGCAAGAACTATACAAACATGCTTGATATACAATGGATGTATGTATGGATCGTGATGAGTTGTATGAGGCCCCAATAAAATGATAAAAAGAAAGAGAAGGAAAGAAAGAGCTTTATATAAAAGAACAATTGAATATTGAGAAAACAATTCATGAACATTCAATTGTGTATAAGAAAGTGTTTTACAACAAAGCTTAGTCCAGTTGAAGTCCATAAGTCCAGTTATTAGCCCAAATGTCCAATATGAATCTATGGAGTCCTTTTCAGCGTCACCAAACACATGCAATAATGCAGAATTCAGGAAGATCACAGGCCAGTGGGAGGGAAGTTTTGTGGATCAAGTGGGGTTAAGCATTTCAGCATTGGCATGGGTCTCCATGTGATCGCTTGCAGGACTGGCTGCCATCAGGCTGTCTCCATGTGGCTTGTCAATGAAGATGTCTCACTGGGAGTAAGCTGAACGAGGGTGTGTGTCCTACCTCCAAGGAGGGATAAAGGAGTTCCAAGAATTCTCAAGAGATGGCCATGCACACACATAGGCCTCATTAGCTACGATCTACAACCTAGAGTCTATCCATTCATCTGAATCCTCAAACTGACACCAGATAATATAACTACCACAAACACAGGGTGACCCTATAGGACAGGGTCCAATGAGAATTGCCCCTGTGAGTTTCTGAGATTGTGACTATGGGAGTAGAAAACTTCATCTTTCTCCCAAGGTTGTACTGATGGTTTTGAACTGCTCACCTAAGGTTCGCAACCCAATACGTAACCACTACTCTGCCAGACTAACAGCATGCTACTCCTTTTACAATCACTCATGGAAAGCCTTCTCTTTCCTGGGAAGTACAATTCAAGTTCAGTAGCACATATTTCTGACAAAATTCTTTCTGAACCCTGTATAATATTGGTATATGGAAATTTTTTTTCAAAATAATGTTTGTATGTTTTAACTGAACCGCGTTGGTTGCTGTCTTCAATATTTCATTTTTTGCCAGTATTCTATGTAACATAGATGTCCAAACTGCCTAGGTATGATTACTCTACCTGTGTGGATTATTGCTTTACCTTGTCAAAAACTGCAGTCACAACAAAAACATATTTTTTCTTGATTAAGTTTTTATTATATTAGAATTTGAAACATCAAGTGAGTAACAGCTGATACTAAAAATGAATAGTTTTCACAGATATTACATTGTATCCCCCATTCTGTACTTTCCAACTTGACTTTGTCAAGACTATATACTACAAGACTATATACATTTTTCACTTTTATCTCTGTTCATTATTTCAGGAGATAGAGTATAATTACTCTACTGGAAAAATCCCACCATATTCAATATATTTATTTTCAGTTTGGCTTAGTGTAAAGGATCATTACTAAATGAAGAATAACCTTACCATTTTAAGCCTAAGAACTAATCACTTCTAACATTCACATTGAGAATCTTGATAATTAATTCAGGTGAGTTTTTCAAATAAAACAAACAACATTAACTCCCCAAGTGCCAGCTTTTATTTTCTATAATACAGTGGAAAACTAAATGTCTCTCTAACAAATCCACATATTAGAATACTTGTCACTCACCCAGAAATCCTCTTGGTACCCTAGTGTTTCTGTGTTCTCTACTATTATGGAAGGTCAAGCAGTCCTGAAATGTTATCTGTCTGTACATTCTTTCTCTCAGTACCTGATACTTGGACCTTCCAAAACAATCTGCTTTTACAAAGTTCCTACCCTTCTTGTTCTGGGTATCAATCACCTCTTCTAATTGGGCAGTGGGTGGGGTGGGGGAGTTTGAACATAAAGAAACTAACTCAAAGTATTTCCTTTGGGAAATCTGGGAGCATTTTTTTCCTTTTCTGTTCAATGGTGTCTTTCAGTGGGAAAACTCTTTCAATGATATTTAGAATTCCAGATTATTTAAGGCTGGGCTGAGACTGTGTAAGTTTCTGGACTTTGAAAAATTAAACTTGGATGGTGCAATACAGAATATCCCATTTCCTAGACTCATATGCAGGAAGGAATACACTTCTGTCTTCATTCATTCTGTAGTGTTTTTCATGGCCTTGGATAGCTGTGTAGATTTTTATATGATTATTATAGCAAACATCTGGAATACCAGATGTGAGCAGACACATTTAAGCATGAGTTAAGTTAATCAGAAAACTCATTTTACTTCTGAAAATGAGTTAGATAAGCCAAGTCAATAGTAAACATCTATACAATAGGAAAGAAAAAAGATTAAAAATGAGACCATATGGAGCTTAAGACAAGGAATTGTGCATGTGTATATATGTGCATGTGTTCTTATGTGTTCCCACACAGAGAGATAAAAGTCATAGCAAGCCATATACTACATCAGAGAAGAGAATTTTCAAAAGTGAAGAAAACTTCATTTGTGCTAATATTAACCTGTCCCCTTACATGTATCAAAATCTCATTGAGGAACAAGAAGAAGACATAAAGGATTTAGTAAATATGACTTTAGTGTGTTATAACATCAATTTTAAAATTAATTTTTTGCCTTTTCATTTTTCTTGAAAAGTTTCATTTTCTTTCAAATTTCATTTGCCTTTTCATTTACTCTTATACTAGTAAAACTAATCTTAAACAGAAACATAAATATAACTTTTTCTTAAACAGATTCTTAGGGTTCTGTATTCTCTAGAGAAACAAAATCAGAAGTAGATAATGTTAATGATAGAGAGGTAGGTAGATAGCTAGATAGATGATAGAAAGATAGAGCATGACAGAATATAGCAGACAATGACTCCACACAGCAGTACAGAGGACTTGGTTTAACTCATTTCTATGAAAAAGCTAATATACTGGAAATCCTTCAACTTACTAGGTCTTCTGGGTCCAAGGTTAAGGAAGCAGACACCTGAGACTTTATTAGTGCAATGCAAGCAGTCAGGACATAGGGAACATACACTAGGGTGGGTCACCAACAGTAAGCACCTCAGGAGCTTAGCAAATCAGGCCCAGATGGGATATTGAACTCAAACAATGCAAGACTACGGGATCTGCAAGCCTCAAACCCAAAAGATGTATGTACTAGCACCATGGCAAAGGAGGTCAAACTCCAGCAACATAATCCATGGGTTGGCTGTCCCACAGATAGTGTAGTTCACAAACTGAGGCAGAGAACTAGCTAAAGCAGTCACACACTTTCCCAATCATCAGAGAGTAAGAGAGGGGGTAGATCTTTCCAGGCCATTTTTCCTCTTTGCCCTCCAATCAATCTGCAACTTTAGTAACCCCACATAATCCTATTGGCCAGGTTGGCATAATAAAACTACCTATCCCATGAATATACAGCACATGGTAAAATATGTTACAAACTTGTGTTTTATATATGTAGTGAACTATTGAATATGACTCTTCTAGCCATAGGCTTTCTTACCACCAAAGAACCTTCATTTTCCTGTTGCCTCTGGGTAGGAAGATGAGGGAGATATGGATTTGATTTTATGATTTAGATTTAAGTGACTGTTATTAATAAGGTTACTTATGATATATATCCTACAAGGTATAAAATCAATCATCTCAGAAGCAGGAAAGAGGATTTCATGAACAGAAAGAAAGAGTCCGAACTCCCAGTCCCTGGGACCCAAAGGTACCTATGCTTTGATCCAGGGGGCAACACTGATACAAGCAAAGGAGAAGCAATAGCAGAACTAGGAGCCATTGAATTTGTTCGAGCAAGTAGAGCTGAAGCTTTTGGAAGACAGCTGACTGGTGGAGTAGCATTCCTCTGGGTACTTCTTTTGTGGATCTGGGTTTGCCGGACAACAGAGCTATAACTGTTTCTGTTTTGAGACTTACAGCACAATGGTATGCCCTTTAGGCATTTATTGGTAACCTGAAATGAGCTTTGAAGCATTGCCTAAACAGGGCACAAGTCAAGCCAAGAGGCTAGGAACTAGAGAAAGGCCCACTTGTGGTTATGGCAGAGAAGAAACAATTGTATTCTGAGTATTTCTTACCTGAATTATAACTTATGATATCCCCAATAAACTCTATAAACATTAAGAGGATTGCCTATGAACTCTGTTCACTGCAATGGATTGTAGAACACAGTGGAAAAGTGATGATGCTGGTGGAAGGACTACTGATGTGCAGAATGAGTAAGAGGAGTGGAGGATCAGAAGAGGTGTCAAAGAAATCAACTTTGGTTGGTGCTTATATAGGCTGATTTTCTCCTCCCTTTGGGCAGCTGGAGGATGTCAGATGTCACCTCCCCATCAAACCCCATCCCACCCCCCAAGACATTTTTCTTTTGTTACAGACCTCCAATAAATTGACATAAATACAGTTTTGGGGGGAGGAAGCAATTGAATAACTTTATTGCAGAAATGGTTAAGTGATTTTCATTTTGGAAAGAATAGGTTAGAGATACCATCTTGAGATGTTGGGAAGCAGCTCAACTGACTTTTTTTTTTTTAATTTGAATTCACTTCCTTCAACTGACTTTTGAGGAGACTGGTCTATGCTCAAAATTCAGAGATATAAAAATTCCAATTTTTCTTATTATGAAACAAAGATGAGTTTGTCTATTATTCAATCAAACATTACAACCTTTTCTGAAAATAAAGCAAAATAAATTTTCCCATTTTATCTTTTATAAATACTTACTCTGGTTTCTAAAAGGATCAACTTGGGAGTGAGTAAAAATGATACAATTCATGATTCTAATAGCAAATGTACATTTTTAGCCTGTGCTTCAAAAGTTTGAACTTTTTATTGTACTATAGTGTGCTTCCAGTTTCTTATAAGGTAAATATTAAATTTAACTGCAAAAGCAATATTTTTATTACTGTCATATTTTATTAGGGTACATATACTTTACTTCATTAATAGATGCTGAGAACCTGTTATGGGTCAAGCCTACATCTAGTCTGATGATGAAAGATAGTCTATCCCCAAAGTTCTAATGTTGCAAGAGAGTCACACAGTTCAAAAGATACATGTGTCATCCTTTGGGAAATGAAAACCTAATGACAGCATTGTGGTTGCTGATTTCATGTTCCATCAAGTTGGGTAAGTTGATCCTAGCACTATCCTCTCCTGCTTTCTGATGTTGGAGCTGTTGTTAGAACCACTGTGTCACTGACTCCCTGTCATTGAAGATCTTCCTCTTTGTGCTGACCCTTTGTTTCATGAGGCCTACTGCCAGTATCTTGAACGGGTCTCTCTTTCTTAAGTTGAAATGTTTGAGCTGAAGCCTTGCCTCCCTCATTTCTAAGGAAAATTGAGGCTGTATACCATAACAACCATAACAATCAAGCCACACTGGTAGAGGTGATGTCCACTCATAGTTACCCAATAGGACAGGCTAGAACTACCCCGGTGAGTTTGTAAGGCTCTAACAATGGGGGAAGACAGACTCATCTTTATCCTGTGAAGACACTGGTGGTTTTGAACTGCTGAACTTGCAGTTAGCAATTCAACTCCTAATCACTGCCCGCCCCCCCCACCCCCCAAGGGCTCCTAAGAGTGTGATGGCTGAGTAAATCTTGCAAATTTGAGTTGAGGGAGAGGATATCTTCTTCTTCTCAGGTGAATTACAGATGGGTTTTTAGAAGTAGTGCCCAAGTTGAACCTAAAGTTTAAGAGACATAAATGGTGAGCCACGCTGGTCCAAGAGGACATCTCACCTAAATGAAGAGAGACAGGCACAGAGTAATTCAAAATCAGAGAGAGCGCTGAGAAATAATTGAAAAGAGCAGGTGATCTGTACCAGATCATGAAATGACGTTATATTATGTTGAAAAGATTGTCAGACAAGTACAGATTGTGTTTTAGAGAGAATGAAATGCAACCAGGTTCCAGGATGATGAAGCTGGGGGTAGAGAATATTTAATACGTCTGGACACAAACCAAAATGGAAACTTGAAGAACTGCTACATTCACAGTGATGAAGGGTAAGATTTCTTTCCCAATGTCCTAATTCTATATTACTATAAAATAGTTGAAATATAGACATCCTTTTCAATCCAAATTGGTAAAAGAGCTATATCCTCCTATAAAATAACAATTTATAAGAGATTTATAAGAATATATAAGAAAATGCAAATAATTAAAGACAATTTGGTGGAAATTTTAATGAGTAAATTGAATATACCAGAAGCATAAAGAGATTTAGAGCCACATGGAGATTTAAGATCATTTTACTCAACTCCTAGGAGAGTTATAAATTTTTAGAATTGTAAGAGGAGTGACCACTGAGGTTATTACCTTGTCTGCTGAACACCTGGACACAATCAAGAGGACTTTGGTATCATTTCAAGGACTGATGTCGGGAGTTTGGGACTTCAGAAATCCTTGATCATGTTTGAAAAAGTGAAAATATTCCAGTTAGTAATGGTGTTTAAATAACATAAAGAGTGAAAGAGCTTAACCTATATTTCATAATTTGGTTTCAATATTTAGATAGTAGGAAAGCAGTTCACTTCACACCTTTGGTAAACTTTACAGCACTTTTCAAAGACCTTTCACCGTGTTGTGATTACCCATTGGGCTGCTAAGTGAGAGCTCAGAGTTTGAAACAAAGAGCCCTGTCCGGGATCAAGAGGCCTCTCCCTACTCTTATAAGGATTTCCAATCTTGTCACCTATGGGGGCGGCTCATCCATGTTTTCTGGGGTCATTATGAGCTGGCACTGACTCTACGGCAGTGAGTTTTGTTTGTTTTTAATAGTTCTTTTAAAGGGATTGCAACCAAATGTGGTTGAGACTAACTTTGGTCTTCCCATTTTTTTGTGCCACAATAATTGACTCCCACAATTCCTGCTATAAGACATGTAAACACAAACTAGCCTTTGACAAATGTTGCATATACTTTATACACAGAAATGTAAAAATACAGACCACATAGACATATATACACACAGAATTATGAAATATGTACATGCATTTTATAATGTGAAAACTCATGCCTTATATTTTCTTTGCAACAATGGAAGCCAACAATGGACATTTTCATATTTCAAATTAATTAAAGCAATAAAATATTTCCAAATTATATCCTTTTCAAAATGTATCCTTTTCATTTTTATAAATTTAAGGAAAAGTACATAATTTCCATATATGATAAGTTAGAAAGCATATGTACACATTTGTATCATAGTTATATATTATTACTTGCTATCAGAATAAGTATTTTCTTGCTTTTTAGTTATACTTTTGGCAAACATATGTAATATATCTGTCCTCACAGTGGCAATAGAAGTATATTTGAAAAAATAAAATTAAGGAAACCAGCAAAAATTTCTGGTGTAAAATAGTTTTAAAGGTCGGACATGGTCTCGTAAAATTAAAACTTACCACTCTATCTTCAGATCTGTAGGTCAAAGTGTAAATCATAATGAAATCCACCTCTGAAGTTATGGACATTTTCATATTCTCAGAATATTTAAGAATTCTATAATATTTTATATGAGAATTTACACAATCTCCAGGAAGCATGGAGAATTGAGCTTAATACTCTACAATCTCCTGCTAATTTCTAAAGTGCAAAAAAATCTGAGAATAGAAAGTGCTGCTTCCATTGACACCCATCTAAGCTTCACCATACAGTTTGGATGCAATGGTATTCAATAAAATATTTTTGCAGTTTTATAAGTTCCATTTCAAAAGTCATTGATTAGTAATTGAATACTCCCAAAAATGGATATTTTGAACAATCTTTCAACACTATAACAAATGTAGTTGAAAATTTAAATTTAGCTTCATTTTTTTTTAGTTTCATGAAAATATAGTTTGTGTATTTTTTATTTTTTATCAACGGTATTATAAAACCATAAGACTCGAATCATTCCCTTGCTTCTTATGAAAATATCTTGTAACAAAGAGACATTCTGGAAAATAAAGTAAATCCATTCCCTCCTTATAAGGATGGGTGGCTGCACAGGGCAAGCTGTTCTACAAAAGTCAGCATCATGCAAAACTGGAGACAACTACACCAGATTTTTAAAAAATGAGGATGACTACATTAGTATACAACAGTCAAATTTTAATATTGTCTGTGTGAAACCTCTGAGAATTATGGCTAGGCAGAATGAAACATAACCATCACAGATCATACTATTCTTGGTGCTTATTGCTTATAAATGTGTACTCATCTTGCTCAAACCATAGGACAGGGGATGCTTTCCTATCTTCATATATAGGAAACATTTCATAATGAAAGAGTCATTAAGTGAGGACTAGGTGTTTTATTCCTACTATGGCTCATCGTCTCAGAAACTCACAGGGGCAGGTCTACACAGGTCTGTAAGATAGCTATTAATTGCATTGACTCGATATCAGTGGGTTTATGAGTATTTTAGTTTTAGATGATAGGAAAATAGAATATAATTTTTAGAAAATTTACAAAGGCACAGGTAAAACCCAATGGATAAGGTTAATACAGTAACATTTACAGTTGCCTTAAGAATGGTTGTATAGTCAATAGAGATAAAAAACATTATAATTCAAAAAGTTATCATTCAAACTCACAAGCTTATATTGATTTTGTATTCTCTCTAGAAATTGGACAGGATGGAAGAGGATTAACATACAGTATTTTAGTTTTACTAGGAATGGACAGCTTCCTAGGAAAGCAGCAGCTTTAAAAACAGTGACTAGAGGCTATAAAGTCAAGGACATTTGGTTAAAGATTTTTACCATAAGGTCAGGTTAAATGGTAAACTGCTTAAATCTAACAAAACATCACCAGTGGAATGGCATTCTGCTGCTATAACCCATACAAAATTGGAGTAAAATAGCACTAAAATACAGCTGTCTCTCTTTTTCACTCTATTTATATCATTCTGCCTATCTTCCTTTCTGACTTGGGGTGTGTCCTTATATATATCATTCCTTTAGCAGCCTTACATAAATACAATTTGACATTTCCCTCTGTTTTTGTTGTGGAATAGTTGGTGTTAGTAGCTCTACATCCTAATTATTAAACATAATTACAAAGATGAGATAAACATCTATGAACTCATTATCAGTGTAAAAGTAAAAGTATCCCTGGAACTTTTGTGTTTTGCTATATTTTCTTCTGTTCTCAGGCCCATCTTTGTGAGAGATAGAGACCAAAAGCGAGAGAGAAAGTGTTTGTGTGTGTGTGTGTGTATGTGTGTGTGTGTGTGTGTGTGTGTGTGAGAGAGAGAGAGAGAGAGAGAGAGAGAGAATTTCAAAATAAGGTCATTTGGGTTAGCATTACCTTGGTTGTATATACATCCATTATTTACATATGTATCAGATTGTTTTTGTACCTTTCAGTGTTTTCAAAAAAAATGATTTTATACATTGTGCTCTCTTCTGTGGATTCGTTTTCTACTTTCAAAGAGTCCATGGAATTATTTTCCAAATAATTTAATATTATTTTATTTTCAGGCTGAATATTAAAGTTCCTTAGTGTCACAAACTACTTACCATTTCATATGCTTAGAAAATGAAAATATTGGCTAGTAAATGGTATATGTGTGTGTATCACTCTAATTTTTAATTTTAACTTTTCTAATATCTGAAACTGAGTATAACTTTGAATTACATTTCCTTAATATGATTCTTCAGTTCTCTAAATGATATGGTTTCATATCATTTTAATTTTTTAAATGTAATTTTACTTATTAGAAATGAGGCAAATAATTTCTGTCAATTTGTGAATTTCCTCCCTTTTTCTATGTAACCATTACTTATTTACTTTTGAATAATTTCTGCATCTGGACTGAAAACAAATAATCCCTTTTCCATAAACTCCCTGAAAGACTTTGACAGTCACTATAGACACAATCCAGTAGATTATTAAAGAATTTAACTTCTTTTTTTAACAATATAATTATTTTTATATTTTATATATATATATATTTGGACGTCGGGTGTTTTTTGTTATCATTGTTTTATTTTCTTTGATTGCTTCATTTTAGGTTTGTCCTTTTTTTAGATTTGTCCTTTTTTTTTTTTTTTTTTTTTTTTTTTTTTTTTTTTTTTTTTTTTTTTTTTTTTTTTTTTTTTTTTTTTTTTTTTTTTTTTTTAGGCATCACTGCCCTGGTGGTGGGAGTTAGATTTGTCCTTTTAACAGTCCACAATATATACAAGATTCCTCTCCAGCAACTCAATTCAAATACATTGATCCTTTATTGATATTCTTTATTCAGTGTCCAATTTTCATGTACATAGGAGAAAATGGAAATTACCATGATTTGATTAGAAGTACCCTAGTCATTAAAGTAAGATCCTAGCTCTTCAATATTCCAAAGAGTTGACAAATTTACACAATTTAGCATGTCTTTTGATACTATATTGCTGCTTCTATGAGCATTGATTGTGGACACAGCAAGACAAAATTGTTGACAATTTCAAATTCTTCTCCATTTATCACAATGCTATCTATTGGTCAAGTTGTGAGGATTTGCGTATTTTTTTCCAAACCATTTTATTGAGAGTCAGTACAGATAAGACATAATTACATTATTCAATCACATCAAGCAGTATTGTGCAATTGATACCAGAGTTTCAAAACACTATTTTCCTCTATGAACTCCTTGACATAAGCTCCCTTGTCCCCTACACCACCCCCATTTACTCTACCCACAAGAAACCCTTAATCTGCTTGCTGTCCCCATAGGTTCTTCTGTCCTGGGTTTCATATACTGAAAAAAAGAAAAGCATACACAAAAATTCCAGAGAATCTTTTTAACATTGAGTCATAATCCCTACTTGATTCTGCAATACTTGATTGTCTTCTCCCAATGCATCAAGTCCTTTTCACTTTCAACAAGCAAGAGTCATCTGTATGTAGAAGATTGTTAAGAAGAGTCATCTGTATGTAGAAGATTGTTAAGAAGCCTTCTTCCAATCTTGATGCCACAGTCTTCTGCATATAATCAAGTTTCTCTGATAATGTACTCAGAATACAGTTTGAATTAGGATGATGAAAGGATACCACCTTGGCACACACCTTTCCTTATTTTAAACCATTTGCATTCCTTTGTTTGGTTACACAATTGCTTCTTGATCAATGTAGAAGTTCTTTATGAGCATAATGCCGAGTTTTGTAATTCCCATTCTTCTAGGTTATCCAAAGTTTGTTATGATCCACATAGTCAAATGCCTTGGTCTGTGTCCATAAAACATAAGTAAAATGTTTCCCATATTTTCTGATATTAAAAAGATCCATGTGACAACAACAATGATATTCCTGTTCCTGTCCTCTTCTTTTTTTTTATAGATTAGTTAACTGTTTATTTTTTAAATTTTATTGGGAGCTCTTACAGCTACTACAACATTCAGGACATCATTTGTATCAAGCACATTTGCACACATGTTGCCACATATATTTCCAAACATTTTCCACTTGAGTCCTTGGTACAAGCTCCTCTTTAAAAAAAAAACAAATTTCCCTTTTCCCCTCCCCCCCTTTTGTTTTTCAATGAATCATTTTATTGGAGGCCCACACAACTCGCATCACAATGCCTAACAACATCAGTTGTATGCAGGCCACTTTTACACACCCCTCACTCCAGGCCCCCATTATTAGCTCCCTATATTACCCTTCCTCCCCCCTTTCCCGTTGAACCCTTAGTAATTTACAAATTATTTTTTTCATCCTGTACACTGTAAAATGTGTCCCAACACTCACTTCCCTATTGTCCGTGCCCCAGAAAGGTGGCTACATATAGATCCCTGAAGTTGGTTCTCCCTTTCTATTCCTCCATCCCTCCACCCTCGTCCCTCACACTCCTATTACTAGTCTTGATGGATCATTTATCCTAAGTTTCCCATGTTTCCAACTTCACTGTACATCTCCTGGTCTAGCTGGATTTATGTGGTAGAATTGGGGTCATGATAGTGGGTGGGAGACAGCATGGGAACTAGAGGAAGGTTGCATATTTCATAGCTCCTACCCTGTATCTTAATTGGCTCATCTCCTCCTTGTAACCCCTCTGCAAAAGGATGTCACCTCACCTAATGATGGGCTTTGGGTCCCCAATCTGTACTCCCTCTCATTAATAATAATAAAATTTTAGCTCCCTGATGCCTGACACCGGGTCCCTTCACCACCTCATGATCACACAGGCTGGTGTGCTTCTTTCGTGTGGGCTTTATTGCTTCTGAGCTGAATGGCTGCTTGTTTACTCAAGCCTTTAAGTCCCCAGATGCTATATCTTTTGGTAGCCGGGCACCATCAGCTTTCTTCACCACATTTGCTTATGCACACACTTGTCCTCAGGGATCATATCAGGAAAGTGAGCATGCAATGTTGTGCTTTTTAGTTCTTGAAGCCTGATATATCATCCCTTTGACACCTCATGATTCCACAAGCTAGTATGCTTCTTCTATGTGGGCTTTGTTGCTTCTGAGCTAGATGGCTGCTTGTTTACTTTCAAGCCTTTAAAGTCCTCAGACGCTCCATCTTTTGATAGCTGGGCACCATCAGCTTTCTTCACCACCTTTGCTTATGCACACATTTGTCTCCAGTGATCATGTCAGAAAGGTGAGCATTTTGGAATGCCAATTTAATAGAACAAAGTGTTCTTAAACCGAGGAGATACTTGAGTGGAGGTCCAATGCCCATCTGTTGTCCTACTACTAACCCTATAAGTATACACATTAATCTCTTTCCCCATCCTCACTTATAAATATATGCCCCTATGTACATACCTGTATTTGAACCTCTATAAATGTTCATTATCCCCCAGTTCCTTCCTCTATTTCCATTTGCTTCCCTCTTGTCCCA